>JAOVYW010022546.1:0-32530 GCA_025775045.1 Hiodon tergisus | reverse complement strand
TGTGTGTGATTGCATATCCTGTTTGCATTAAGCTATTAGATTCCACTGACATATTCAAAAAAGTCTCCTTGTGTGGAAAAATGGACATTTTTTTCACTTAGTAATCTGAAAAGCACATATATTATGTGTTTCAGGTCCATCACAACTGTCTTATCTTTAAGAGAAACAATTGAGAAATAGTTACATCCTGTTTATCAAATTGAAGTTTCGGTTTCCTTTTCTTTATTTTGGTTCTATTCTTCAAGAATTAACCATTGATGGTTCTAAGGCTCAAAGAAATGCGTTAATTGCGACAAAAAAATTAACAGCGTTAAGCATTTGAAATTAATCGCTCACATTAACGCATTAACTCTGAGAGCCCTAGTTGATTAGCAATGGAGAAATACAGAAACCGCTTTCGTTCTATGATGTGACTTCTCACTATTTATTAGTTGCATGTTACAACTTTTGCTGGGCATTAGCCTTACATAATTTATAATGACCTCCTCCTGATCCTCAGCCAGACCTCCTTCCGGGCAAGCTAGCAGGCAGCTTTCAAACTCCCTAGCCTCGGGACAGGACAGCAGAGACCTTTCAGACTTCTCAGCCTCTAGGGATGGTGGCAGAAGTGGAAAACCCTCTGGAAGGGCCTGGAGGATAGTTGGTTGCTCCAGCTCTGGAAGGGCCTGGACAGATGGTGGCCCTGAGGCCTGGGTCTCATTTTCAGCTCTGTGTGGTTACCACAGCATTGTCTCACCATCAACTCTTTTTTTCCCTGCCTGGTATTTTTCAGGCCCTCCATAGGTCCTCCAAGGGCCCGTGCCTCCCACAGAGCATGCAGGGGGTTGTAGTAATTAGAGGACTGGTCACTGGCTGACTCCACCCATCCTGGTGTTGAATCTGAATATCTAGGGTGTAGGGTATTTCATTGGAATCAATAGACTTAGTGGTATGAATAGGGCTGAATCTGACCTTCTGAAGGACAAATGCAAACATACAAATATTCCCAACTCCGAGCGGGGGAAGGGACCTAGGACGTCGATTCCCACACGGTCCATAGGGGCCCCCACCTGGTGCTGCTGCAGTGGTGCGCGGGGTCGGTCGAGGGGGCCCTTCTGTGCCCGACACCCGTCGCAGGTCTGGCAGTGGTGGGCCACGTCTCGGTGGCACTGGCCCCAATAGAATCGCTCCCAGAGCCGCCAAGACCCTGAGCATTTACTCAATTAGTGGTACTGTACTGGAATATGTTGTGTCAGAAAAAATAAAAGACGAGACTAGAACATGAAGACTTTTTTATATGTTTATTCACTGCTGACTCAGTTCTGCTTAGTAATTTCATGGTGTGAAACTAAGTGAGAAGTTTCTCTTCACCTTCACCTCAAAACACAGGCAGTGGAAAAAACTGAATGCATACTGGTGAATGGACCCAGAGGCAGAAAAGACACAGAAGCAGCAATTTAAATGGACAGTCACATTGTCTACACCAGGGACCATGACACCCGGTAATTTTTCTGCAAGCTAAAATAGAATAGCTGGCCAAACAACGGAAGCTTAAGAGCATTCGAAAGCAGTTTTGATATTAGTAGGTCATTTTTTTGGCAGCCGGCCTTCATTTGGCATGACAGAGCCACCAAGCCTAATACCGAGAAGAAGAAAAAAAGAAGTGCAGTACACTTCCGCTATTTGATGTTTTGTTCATTTCTCTGTACAGTCTGCCAAGAAGTAACTCATTTCTTAAATTGTGTCGTTAATTACTAAATATGAATAGACTTTTCATACAATTTTCAGGTAAGACTGTCTTTCAGCTTGTCTAACTTATTTTCTCTGGTTTCTAGATTTTATATGAAATTCTTTGTAATTTATTGTGACTTTTTTACATATTACTTACATTTTAATATACAATCATGCCTAAAAAAATTCACTTTCACTATCTAACTTTCAATGACTATTAAATAACCTGATGTATAATTTAGTTAACGCTATGTTTTAGTAATAATTGCATACATTTCCTAAGAAACATGAATGGATTTTGAAGAGTCCTTGATTTTATTCCATTTACAGCTTCTTTTGTTTTGCTACTTTAAAATAATTGAAAATACATATGTCATTCAACAAATACCCAGACATGTGTCCTAATTTCCACATTCTTTGTGGTGGGAAGACCATAAAAGGGGAAAACAGTTAACACTGCCAGTGGGCAATAGCCATAGAAGTTATATTCTAGTCATGTTGAGTATCATTTTGAGTTTACTCGGGCTAAACATGGCTGAGGACCAACATACAACGGAGGGTGTTGCTGAGATAAGAATGAAAAATGAACCCCCCTCAAAAGCAGAAATTTGTCGCTAGTTAAATATATGCCAGCTATCTGCCAAAAAATGATATAATCATGTAGCTGAATAATTAATTATTATTATTATTGAGATAATATAAATATGACAATATATTGTTGTCAGTCTCTGGATGGGTGTCTTGAAGGGTCTTTGTTTGAAGGGTCTTTGTAGGTTTTTACGATGGCGTCGCCCAAGCAAATACAGTATTTTAACACGAGTGAATGCACATTCCTGACATTCTTAAGCCACTGCGACAGAGGCCGTAGGTTTATTTTGAACATTGCAGTTGACACTATTTTTTTTGTGTCTTAGAACATGTATCAGTAACTAAACAATCGCCGCAACACCAAATAATTTTTCTTTCACAAAAGTTTGAAAAGCATTATTGTCTCTTTAAATATACAATGAACGATGAACAAAACTGATTCTGCAATGTTTTCATCCCATACGAGACACAACCCTACATGTCATTCTTTTTAGTCTGTATCAGCAATTTGTATTGTGTATTTAAATTTTCAGGGCATATGCATGCATTTGAAAATTGTAAAACATAATGTTGCAAATGTCTTTACATCTTTCAATTTTCTCCTTTTCCCTATTTCTTTTTTCCAATTTTAATATAAGTAATTACTATCACATCTAGAGATCTGTCCCTAAAAGTCCCACTTTGTTTATTATGTCTGCTATGTTCTACTCATGGAATGCAATATAGACCGGTATGAAGAGCCAAATAGAAAAACAAACATAACTTTAATGCTCTATATGTTATATTTCTACAGTGATTTTTGATGGTATATGGTTTGTTTTTATAGTGATTTTTGCCGTCACAAAGACCCAACAGGAACCAACAGGTAACCTTTCCATTACTGTTCAAATGGTAGTCTGCACGTTTTACAAGTGATTATTTTCTTGTGAGGACAACTGTAATAAATTTGTGGCTACCAATCCTTGCAGAGTACCTATTTGAAGCAACAAACCGTCATCAGTTATTTTTGACCAAGTACAATTTTACATTTGGCTAACCCTAACCCTAACCCTAGTAGAAGTATCCAGATACTTCTGGAATTAACAAACAACTCCATACAAATGGATGTTATATACAGCATTTTTCAGAAGATCCAAAAAAAAAACATGAATAAATCATTTTATGAAAAGAGGTAGAAATGGGGCCTTACTGTTGGCATTCTGGTACTAGAACTGTGATTCTCAAGACCTCACCTGCCCAAAAACAAAAATGATCCTACAATCCAAATCCAAGTTTCTTCTCTGGAAACCTTAGTTAATTGACATACCAAAAAACAACCCTAGATACATTACTGTCACTGTATCCCTTCCTGGCTTTACTCTGGCCATCACATCTCTGAGCATATATTGAAAGTATTTCTTTCTCTCAGTAATCATGTTCCCGACTTCTGAAGATGTTTTTGCTGGGGAAGCATTAGTTTTGAACTGCTCAGGCTCAGGCTCGGACCAGGTTAACTGGTACTTCAAAGAGAAAATGGTCAAACACCACAACCAAATCTGGATCGTCACAACAACAGCGTCTTCGGATCACGCAGGTCAATATTCCTGTGAGAGAGGTCAAAAGAGCAATCCTAAAGAAATCAAAGTTTTAAGTGAGTATTACGCCTCACTAAAACACCCAACAGTCTGCTGTGGCAGTCTCCTTAAGGGCTATCTATGCAAACCTTTGATACAAAATTGAAGATAAACTTCAGCATGGTTTGTGCTGTTTTAGAAAGAAGAATTCATGTCCTTTAATGTAATGAAATTACATTCGAAATGAATGTTTTTAATGCAACAGTGTTATTCATCACATTTTGACTGGAAAGATCATTTGTGAGCAAGCTGGTAGAAAATGAGGAGACGAATCTAGTCTGTCAGTAATTCTTAAAGCTACCTTATTTTGTATTTTTCTTCCCCTCTCCCAGACTATGTATCTCCTGCCAGTCTAGTCATTAAGTCTGGGGATCCTGTGGTCTATGAGGGTACCTCTGTTGTCTTCGAACTCGAAGTGGAAGATGGTCTTAAAGACTGGTTCTGTAGAGTTTTGAAAGGAGGAAGGCTTAAAAAAATTTTTCTTAAGAATATTTCAACATCCCAAAATACCAAAATAGATTTTCAACCTCGTCCTCTGACAAACGGCGAGTCTACTGCCATCTACTGGTGTGAAAGCAATGCAGAAAGGAGCAACGCTGTTGCAATCAAGACTTCAAGTAAGGCATTCCGCACTGGCTCCTATCAATATATATGTGGGAGGCAGAGGGTGACTTTTAACATATTGCTATAATTTTTAAACAGTGTCTCTGATAACCGTAATTATTTGTTCATTGTTCAAAATAATTATATTCAAAAGTAACAGCAGCTTTCATGGTGCTGTCACTCTGTGTTAAGAATCAAATGTTTTTTTACATTTGTTTGTAGTTATGATTTTGTCGAGGAAGTCATCAGGAATTAAGAATTTAGTAGCTTCTGTATTCATTTACGATTGTCTAATGAAAAGCAACTTATTTTTCTTCTTCTCGATTTTTTCTCTCTTTCAGAACAAATGGCAATATTGGAACCCCCCCCAAACCCAGTCAGTTTAGGAGAAACAATGAAACTGGAATGTGTGGTATGGGGTCGACCTATAATAAGTAAAATAGTTTTCCAAAAAGATGGTGTGGTGGTACAAGACGGCTCCAATAAAAACTATGAAATTCCAAATGTCAACAAAAATCATCAGGGAAACTACAGCTGTACTGCCACTTCCAAGTTCAAAGACAGCACCAGCGGTTTACTGAGAACTGACATCTCTGATGTTCAAGAAATTGAATTCATAGGTACAAAAATGTGTGGGGGGTGTGTGTGTGTGTGTGTGTTTGTGTGTGCATGAGTGAGTAACTCTCCTTTGTGTGTGTGCTACAGTGCGCCCTCTAACAGCAACCATCACGATGGACTCTGGCTATGGACTTTCATGCTCCTGCACACAGTGTACTGAGCCTTACACTTTCCAGTACTTCAAAATTGAAGACAAAAGACGAATCCTCTTAAAAAACAAATTGTCTACAGGTGTTTATTCTTGCAGAGCCGTCTGGGTTGGCGGAGCCTCCCGTTTCAGCAACACCATATTTGGTGAGTCTTTTGTTGCATTTTTTCCATTTATGACTTGTAAAGTGTTGCATTTGATCAATATTATTGATGCTAAACAAGACAGAGCGTTGCCAATATTAGTAATATGTCATCTTGTGTTTTAGAGTAGTAAGATTTATCTTACTATGTTACTGCAAAATTTAAATACTTTTTTCTTTTTATATGTAATTTATTGATCATATTTTAACATATTCTTTTTTTTTTAATTCATTTCTAGTAGTAGGAACCAATCTAAGAAGGTACAGTCCAAGAGTACGCTGGATTGCCTATGTTTGCATATTCCAACTCCAATAATATTTTTTAAATGAATCCAGTTTGAATTTAAATCAGATTTAAATACATTGGGGAGGCTGACCAAACTTTAACATTTTTAATTTCTTGTATTGCATTCATTCATAATGCAGTTAATGCGTATTGTGACACATTTACCCTAAGCTAAAAGTATTTTAGATTTTTTTAAAATAGGTCAACAGAGAGAAGGCCACTCACAAAAACACTAACTAAACCATATGTTCCGGAGATCACAAGGAACAAGAAACTAGATCTCTGGGAGGCAAGTGCAGAAAGATGGGGTAACATTTTTACCATGCAGCTGTGAAAAATTTAGTTGTGGAAAAAAAATTAGGTAATTAATTAGCTGGTTGATAGGACTCCTAGTAATAGGTCTGGAACTTGCGAGATACAGTATTTATTTTTAAATGTTCACAATCATCACCTTTACAATACACAGACTTAAAAAACAACTTAAGTAGGCACTCAAAAATTATTTAATAAATCTTAATTCATTTTAACGAAAGTTGCACACAATAGAAAAACCACAGGACTTCTTAAGGACAATGTATTAATATCTCCTGGATGGATTTTGTTATCTTACTTATGTATAATAAATCCCGTACGATATAGATTAAATATCAATACATTCTGACAAGATTTAGCAGTTATTCTATACTAAGGGGGCTGACTATTTTGAGTTACGGTGTAGTAAGCTAAAGCTGAGATGAGGCTACCACTGGTCGCAGCTGAGAAAATAATGTTGAGGCAATTAATTCAGCCTATTCTGCCAAAATGTCTGATCAAACAGCCATTCGTGGAGGACAAGTGAAGTTGTGTTGTCGCCGATGTGGGATATCAGTCAGGAAACACAAAGAAGTCAAACATCCAGAATGTTTAGAATGGTTATTTTAGAGAATGGAATAGTGTTTTAGGATTGTATGTGTGTGTATGCTGTGGCCTGGGTGGGGTTATGGATGGAAAAATCGGTGAGGATCAGTTACCATAGATCTGGGGTATTAGCAGTGATAACGTTCTAGACCCTCTGTGAAACTGGCTTGGGGTAGTTTGGAGAAAAACGATGTATTTGCCTGAAAAATGTTAATGTTAATTGTGTTCTTCTTCTTTCAGTGAAAACTACTGACACTATTAATCCAGTACATATCTTCGGCATTTCTGCCATCATCCTCATCATCATCGGTATACTAATTGCTTATTTGTTCTGGAAGAAAAGGACCAGACGTGAGTCTGCACTTACTTGTTTCTTCATTTGTGTCATTGCAAAATCGTTTTTCGTACATGTGCTTCTACCAATTTATTGTGTCTGTTATGGATTTTTCTTTAAGCTTTATTTATGATTGTCTCAGTTTCGACTGCTTTTACTGACTGTATCCGTTTCCTCTGCATTGTGTGGTCATACTTTCCTCTTTTCAGAAGAGCCATTGTATCAAGATATGCCATTGGGGGGTCTGAAGTCTCAAGAGGAAGAAGCACGATATCAGGCACTCAAGAATCCCAGAGTTAAAGGGAGGGAGGGAGATTATGATGCTCTGAAGGTAAAAGATGAAGTGAGTGGAGAGAAACAAAAAGAGGAGAGAGAGGAGGGGGAGGGGGGAAGAGAAGGTTATGAGGAGTTGAATATGTCTAAAGAGGAAAAGAAAGAGGGGTTATACCACACTTTGGGTCCTGAGGGTGACAAGGGGGGAAGAGAATGTTATGAGGAGCTGAATATGTCTAAAGAGGAAAGGAAAGAGGGGTTATACCACACTTTGGGTGCAGAGGGGGGCAAGGGGGGTGAAAATGAATACATTAAATAAGAAAAAGGATGAATAAGTTACAAGGAAGGGTGTTAGGTAGATTGGGCAAATGGTTGTAATGTGGATGAATATAGACAAGCAGGGGGAATGGTTAACTGGGTGGAGACGGACGACTCAAAGGCGACTAGGATTGGAGGCGACTATTATTCCTTCTTCGCCTTCCCCTCATGTGGTCGACAAGCCTAGATGCCCTGGTACCACAGGCGATTACAAATTGTAAAGAAAAATACGAAAATAATTAGCGATTCCAGATTAAAAACAAAACATAAATCCTTTTGAATAAGACACAGGGCATCAACATTTATGGTGTCTTAGAACTGTCCAAAATTATAATACATTTTAAAAATTGGAAAAAAGTTCTTGTCTTAGAAACTTTCCAAAATTTTAAAACGTTTTAAAAATTGGAAAAAATGTATAAAGTAAAACTATTTGAAATACAACAAATAATTTTTTAAAATGTTGATGGTTAAAGGCTGTTAGATTAACAAAATATTTTGACTGAAGATTTCTGATAATCTGTTGCTTATAGGTCTGTATGCGCTTTTAAATGCAACTTGTGTAGCTGTCATGTAAACACTCAGATGTAAATTATCAGGAGGCACTCTTAGTAATGCACACATAGGCAATTTCCTAATACCACACAGATATGCTAATATACAGTTAATATTAGTAATACCTGATGAAATAGCTGACCTGCAAGGTCATGGAATATATTTCAGACAAATTTCAATTACTCATTTGCCTAAAAACTTCACTGAAAACTTTGCTTATTGAGTCACTTGATTGTTATGTTGGAAAGTTGATTGTTATGCTGGAAAGTTGATTGTTCTGTTGGAAAGTTGATTGTTATGCTGGAATGAGAACTACCAACAACTACCTTTGGAAATTGCCACCCACGACTAAACAATATAGCCAATTGTTTCAGATGTAGTCAAAATTTGTGTAATATCGTGGACCCGATAATACTTGCCCAGGGATTGCACAATAGGGGTAGGTGTGAAGTTTTTTGTTATTATTTTTATTATTTTAGCTACTATTAGATGTGTGTATTAAAACAAACATATTTAAGCTGAACAATTAATCATTTCTCGTGTTCTACTATAAAAATCGGACAGAACCAAGTCTCACAGCATTCAAATCAATGTATTTACTGTGTTGGTACTGTTTATTCCTTCTGGTAATTTTCTGCAGAATATTTTAAATTCAATATTTTCATTATTAATTATTTTGTCAATATACGATTAATCATCCAAATTAATAAGCTTATGCTCATAGATCAAATTTTTTACATCTTCCATCAAACAACTGCTGTAATATAAACTAAATGATACTGTTGTTTTTTACATAACGCATAAAATACATAAATGTGCATAGGAAATGTAGTCAGTTCCAAAATTCTTTAAACTTTTAAAAGTAAACTAGTACGTTGTGTAATTAAACAAATTAAAATGCCTTGTATTTATAAGTTAAAAAAGAATGCAGCATTTGATAGTTAAAGAAGGGAAAGATCAAAACCAATAAATGGGAGAACCAAAAGGAAGATTGGTGTATCAGAAGGAGATGGAAGTGGTAAAATGAAGTGGTAAAATGAAGTGGTAAAATGAAGTGGTAAAATGAAGTGGTAAAATGAAGTGGTAAAATGTAAAAGCAAATTATAATGTTGATGAAGTGTATTGATCATCATAACAGTGATCTAGAACAAGAGTTCTAAAACAGTAATTGGTGTAAAACCACAAAATCCATTGGTGTGTCCTGAGAAAGTTTATTAGAAATGTGAGGAAACAGGACTTGACAAGGAGCCTAAGTAATCAGTAAACAGTGGTCTTTATTAAGTTTTGGTTCTGTGCCTCTTCTAATATCCATTGAAAAGATTAGATTTGTCTTTGGAAATACATACGGGAACTTTGCAATGCACCTTAGAATTTTAGAATTAAATCAGAAAAATTCAAAAAAGATTTATTTTATATTTTAAAACCATTTTGCTTATGCATTTTTGTAATTAACTATATTAACATATTGATTCAGAAGGTTTATATACTATTTTTGTAATTTACTATTATTCATTTACTGTGTGCTGATAATACTGTTTTAAAATGTGTATTACAATTTTCTATTTACTTTGACTATTTTCATATTATTTGTTAAATGAATTCCTACACTGCTAAAAAAGTGATACAAAAATCAGTAAATTGTCATACAGAGTGGTGGGTGATGTGTATTGTGCCCATGGTATGCTTGGTTTCGATATTTTAAAAGAAGAACAGCTCATCCTGATATTACACATACATTTTATGGTAATGTATTGGACCTGAATTTTTTCTCCCCCGTTTATATCCTTTAGGATTGGAGCAAATTCATTATTTCCATTATTGATCATCTCCATCTGATATAAAAATTGCTTTGCAAAATTGAAAATGTACGCAGATTAAGCGTTTTTGCGACGAGTGTATGGAATAAAATATCACAAAATCATGCTCTTGTGTATCTACTGAAAATTCATTATTATATGCATGTGAACGCTAAATTGAATCTACAATAATTTCATACACATTACAGATATCTTATATCTATTTAGTGCCCCTATTTCTGTTAAGTAGGCGTTTCTACTAGATTCCACTAGGATTGTTTAGTGATTTCTCATGGATTTTTTTTTTCTCTCTAAATCCCTGCATTTTACTATTTTATCTGTTGTGACAGTACATTCAACAGAGTAAAAATAACAGAGTGGAGAAACCGACTAATTGGATAGTAGACTACACTATAAGTAGATAAGTTAAGATATATTTACTACATGCAAAAGAATTATCAGTACAATCTCATTTGGTATATTCATTTTGGTATAATGGGATACTACATCCCATTAATGTAAAAAATAGAAATGTGAATTCTATCTGAAAACCTTTGGGCAGTGAAGGTGACATTTGAGGACTATAACATGCAGACAGGACCAGGAGTTTCCTGTAGTCAGCCCTCTTCATTATTCATTAGCTAGACCTGCTGTCCTCAAACTATCTTTCCTCGGTCCCCTCCTGTCCCTCCTTGACAGATGGATGCAAGATTATCTCAGTGATTTTAAGACAAAGATTAGTGTGTAGAACAGACGTACTTTGTAGAAGAGAGGAACAGGAGGGATAACTGAGTCAATCTGCGAAAGACAAGGTAAATTACCACTGTTGTTGCCACATCTACAGTACAGACCAATTTCATTTTTTCTCAAATTCTGATTTCTAACTTTTAAAAATGATGCTATTGTCAAAACATCCATGAATATAAATGTGTGCGTGTTTATATATACAACAAAACAGATAAAATAAGTAAATTTCATTAAATGACCACATCAGAAATGTTAAAAAAATGTATTGACATTCAGATGGAAGGTTGAAGAGAAACACCATTGGGATGAATGATAAGTATTAATGAGATAAATACACAAGCCCTGCAGTGTATTGACTTCTAGCTAATTTAATGCCAATTGAATGCCAACTAATGGTAACCAGCATTAAAACAATATAAAAATGCTGCTGTTTGATATCATTGCCACACCACAAAATGAAAAAACAGAACATAAAGGACACCATTCATTAAGCAATTAAAGGAAAGTCACCATTGTGGACAGTTCTTCTTGTGTATTTGGTCAGTAATTTTACACACTCTTCAGCCTTGCTGATACACATTTTGGAATCAAATAATAAATGAAGTGGCCGAAAATGGAAAAAAGATATGTTAGGTGAGATGGTGAATATACATACACATACATCGCTGATAAATAAAAAACATAGAGGATTAAACAGACAGTTCCTAAAGAAATGAGTAAATTCAACAAAGGTTTTTAAGAGCAATATGCCCCTCCATGCTTTAGCAGCATAATCAAACAGTGTTGTAATCAAGTTCTTAACTTTCGAGTCACAAAATTTTAACCTTTACATTGAAGAATATTCCATAAATAATGTATATGTGCCTTCACCCAACATTTCCAAAATGTTTGGTGCATTTATCTATAAGAAATTACTCTATATACATTTTTTTCCAAAGTCAAGCCCAAGTGTGAAAAATATGCAAGCAAAACAAAATAATAAATAATAAATTTGATACATTTGACCTATAAAGCTGGTGCATTCAGCTCTGGTCTCAGGTCCAAGTCACGCGCTATCAAGTCTGAGTCCTGAGAAGTAACAAATCGAATTTTGTTTTTATCAAAGCCGAATAGAATCCAACCGAGGGGTCTTTATCAGTATATAGGCCAGTTTATGACCATTGCGTATTATGCATTCTAAAAATATATGTCAGAATAAAAGTAACAAGAGTTGCTGAGTCGCATTTGTGTCAGGAAAAGATGTGGTTAACCATAAAGCATCTAAAGCGTAATTTCACCATCAAATACAACATTTAGCAGTACCTAAAAAAGACCAGTCTTATTGTTTGTTATACACAGTTGTGCATGTGTTAATACAGCTTTATTTAAACAAATATTAGTTATACCATTTTAAGGTCATTATAGGTTTTAGGAAGTCATACTGTAAAGCTAAAAGCTTTGAGGTAAATTGAATTGTCTCCTGAGTGTCATTGAAGAGACCCAACACAGTATCTAAACAATATTGATAGTATTTTGCTTTTAGTACAAACTGTTATACATAGAATGTGGATATATTCTTTTTACATACCGGTTATTAAACTTAGTTTTTTTTTCAACAGAAAAACATGAAGTAAACAACAGTGCAAACCCAGATATATATGAATAGTAAAATTTAGACTCTGGTACCCTAAAGCACCCTAACTGAACCTCTTCAAATTAAGTTCACACCTACCAACAGACATATACAGACACATAGAGGCATGTACACACACGGCACAGACACGCACACCAACATACATACCCACATGCACACCTACTTTCGGTTAAACCATGGCTTACCTTTATGCCCTATTTTCTAGTGTCGTGTTTTTTTTTTTTTTTTTTTTTTTTTTTTTTGGCTTTATCCAGTCAAACTGGAACTAGCAGAATCTTTAACTCAGTCTCGCATTAGCTCATCTTCCCCATATCACTTGAAATTGGATTTTCTTGCATCTCTCGTTTATCTTTTACCATGTACCAGCTTGGTTCTTATTTTGATATTCCCCCGTTCCTATTTCCTCCTTCACTCTGAAACCCCATACCATGACCTCCCTTCCCTGACCCCCATCATCTCCCACTTTCTACGTCAGGTCCCGTTCTCCTTCCCTGCCGTACAGATAGCTGTTGGATCCGGGTGGTTGCACATACTCTTCTGTTTTGTCCCATTCTGAGGCCCATCCTCCTCCTCCTCCTCCTCCTCCTCCTCCATTGGGGTCCATGTTGGGCTGGCTCATTGCTCCATACTGCCCTCCTCCACCAGTGCGATACAACTCCTCTGTTTCATCAGCGAGTTCGTCTTCATTAAGGATGCCACACTTTTCATCGCTGGTGTTTTCTGGCTCCGCCCATGACTGCTTTTCACCTGAGGCAAAAATACCTAGGGCAAAAGAAGCATTAAATCATGTAATCTGAATTTGAATTTTGACTCTAATTTGAGTTTGAGAATAAATTTGAGTTTGGCAAAATAATAAACCACAGAATGGGTATTAAATAAAGAAGGGGAAGGACGGGAATCAACGTATTGTATGGTGAAGTTCATGGAGAAAGTGTCAGAATCAGGAAGGGGCTGATCTAGCAGCTGGTACAGATATTCAACACTCCAGAGTTAAAACCTCAGCTACATCTGAGATCCTCACTGGTATCTATTTAGGAGTTGAATTTCAGGCTCAAAATGAGTTTTGCACGTTTATTCTAGTCACAGTTGATTAACTTAGAATTGCTTGTGAAATTAAATTTGCATTTACATTTTTAAAAAGCTGTCCACTAAAATATAACACTGGATAAATAATGGGCACCACAATCATCTAATTCTGACACATGGTTGGAAACTAGGGGGAAAGACAGGAAATACACACCATAGAATATAACTCCTCCATAATGAACAAGAGAAGCTATGAGAAATACATACTGCCACTCTTCCCGTGTCTAAGACAAAAGGACAAAAGGATATACATGAAATGCATGAGAACACAAAAGAATGAGAATGAGTCAGACATAGCCAGACACAAAGAAGAACAGGTAAATTCATGATTGGTTCAAAATATCGACCACATTACTAACATAGGTTAAGATTTGAAACTACAGAACATATCCATACTAGTAAATGTTGAGTGATAATGGAATGAATGGATAATGGATTTTTAAAAATTTTATTACGTAGTTAAGTAGACTTATTTTCTCCCATTTTCGCCACAATTTGGAATTGCCAATTTATTTAATCTCATACAATGAAGTTGCATGTGGTTCCTCCAGCCCACCAATGTCCCTGGAATTTGCCTTTCATGTTCTGCAGGCTACAGCACTGTACAGGGGGTTAAGCTGGCTTAAGGGCTAACGTGTCCCTCTAACAGCACTGCTAGCCTAAAGGCACTTGGCAGTTAACAAGGGCACCTGGCAGTCAATATTGCTGTTCGCAATGAAGAACAACCCACGCTGACTTAAGCCCACTCTACCCTGGGTGGCGATCAGCCCATTGTGGAGACTCCAGGTTACAATCAGTAAAATGTATGATCCAGGTTCCAGACAGCGAAGACAGACAGTCTGTATTAGGGCGAGATTCTTTGCAGAGCCACTCAACAGAGCCAATCAGGAGCTACAAATTAATCCTTACAAAACGATTGTGTTTGTTGTGTCTTTTGTAAAAAAAACAACACACTCTACATTACCTTGTGTTTGGTCATGGCACCCACTATGAGTGGGCACACCATGCCAGACAGAGTTCCTACTCCATTAGAGATTCCCATGAGAACACTGGCATATCGGGGAGCAATGTCTAAGTGATTCACGTTGAACCCTAGCAGAGGGAGAGAAGAGATTAAAGCCATCGTGCTTACACTATAGCATGTAACACAACAGAGAGAGAGAAAAAACAGGGCCAATTTAGTTAATAAAAATTTAGACTCATTAGACAGCACAGTGTATTACTACAGACACTGCTTCAATAAAAATGAATGACTGATTCAAGGAATTCAAGGATTCTATTTTTGGCAAACAAATCCAACAAAGCTGAATTTAGCACTCTATAACAGATCAGACTTATGTGAGCACAACTGAATTAAGGGCTGACCAGCTGAAACAAACTTTTAAACTTTGTCTTATATGCTTAAAGATCATATTAAAGCACCAGAGATAACATAGCAATGTAGACCATTACATCTGACCTGAGATAGCAAAGCCACTGAAGCCAACAGCCAGGACCAAAAATGTTATCGCCACGCCCTTTGTGTGAGAAAAACCAACCACTAACAGCAGGGTAGCTTCCATCCCAAATCCTAAGGAGACAGAAAAAATTGAGAATGCAATTATCAGAATGAATCGAAACAGGCCAAATAAAATGGTAGTAAAGCAATGCTCATAAATACCAAAACCAGAAAGTCAGAAATTAGATTAATTGGAAAAAAATTATATTTTATTAAAATACCCTTTTCAGAATATAATGATTAAAAAACTTTTAACTCTTAAATACTTAAAATTCTATGAACACTGTACAAAAACTGTGTTAAAAATATTTAAATATAAATTATGTATTGCTCAAATCTGTATCAGGTAGGGTTTTGCTTTATTGAGTTGTCTACATTATCCAGTGCCAGTGTTAAATAAAGGCTTTGTAAGTTTCTACCGGTGCATCAGAAGGGAAAAAAACTATTATGGATGTGTTCATTACTACCTGAAGTAACATTCCTTATGTGATTGGAAAACTAAAAAGAAGCTATTTTTAAAAATTGTATTGCCAATGAAATTATGATTTAATGAGTTGTTGCTTGTGTTTTTTACTCTTGTGACAAGCAACTATGAAACAACTTGAGGGTCCCTTAAACTGCTGCACACAAGAAAACCCCCACGGTGACACAAAAATATATTCAAGTCCCTGGGTCAAAAAATGTATCAAACTCGTGCCCCCCTTCTGTAGCAAACAGTAGCAGCTAAGGGTATGGACGTTGGCAAACAATGTTGCTAAATTATCTTAATCAGTTAGTTATGACTAGTTAGTTATCTACATATCTGTAGCAAAACATTGGATAATATCAGATGCGGTTCACAGTATACACATTTTCAAGCAAAAAGCAACAGGAAATGTTTCAGCCGCCCATTAACCAATTACGAGCAGAATATCAACTGGATTCAGATTTAGTTTTAAATCTGATAAGTCTGATAAGACGAATAAATTGATCCTTAAATGGAAATACATGAACACAGCTGTTCTTGATTATCTGCCGTCATCAGAATAAAATAAATTCTGCAATGACCCTGGCGATGGCAGAATCCTGGACGTTGTGTTTGTCAGATTTGTTATGTACCGTTTAATGTTCCATGTATTGTGAGTATGTCTGCGTGAGTGCGAATGTATGTGTGTAGTGCGCGGTTGCCCCAGAACCAAGCGGGAGAATATGGTGCCCATGAGAGAGGTAAGAGGAGAGGAAGAAAAACGAGGGATCAAGTTGGCAGAGCTTCTCCACCGGCTAAGGAGCACTGCGCTATCGTCATTGAGGGAGAAGGAGGTTTTTCGACCGCCGCAAAGGACGTCATTGCCCATGGAGAGTGTGTGTTAAGGAGGAGGCAGCGTCTCCACCGGACATACCCGCCCTGCAACGGAATACAAACAAGTGGCCCTATTGCAGCTGCCTGCAGTACAACGGTAGAGCTGATCTAAATGGCTGTAGTAGTTATGGGGGGTTAGTTGCCGAACTGAGCATATGTCTGACAATGGAGTGTGACGTTAAGCCCCGACTAGTGCAACGTGCCGATCACGGGAGAGATGAGATGTGGTGTGGAGGATTATTGATGCCAGGCATGAGCCGGCAGCCAATGAAAGCAGGCCGTTATGATGGTAGATCACCATGGGAGCAATACCATGCCAGATTTAGGATGGCAGCGCACACCAATGGCTGAGGGTCAACGGAGAAAGCAGTACAATTGTCAGCTGCATTAGAGGGGAAAGGGCTGCAGGCCGGGAGCGCCGTTTTGACAGAGAGGAGCCCGCAGTCATGTTGCGTCTGCAGCTGCCCAACCACACTAGAGGTCCCAGAGAGAAACTGGGCATACTGGTGGCTGATGTTCAGGTCCTGGCCTGGAGGGGGTACCCAACATTCCTTTCAGCCACACAGGAGGACCTGGCTGTCAAGGCCTGTGTTTGTGGACTGACCACAACCCCTCCGCATCAGCTGGTCCGGTTTGCTGCCCCAGATTCAAACGGGTGACATCTGCCTGATTAAGCAGCGCCCCTTGCCCTCATCGAGGAGTCCCTGGATCTGGTGGCTCTAGATGGTTCTCTTTGCTGGACCTCCACAGCGGCTACTGGCAGGTTGCACTGGATCTGGTTCTGTGGCAGTTTGCTGTGTGTGCTTTTTGGACTTTGCAATGTTCAAAAAGTTCAATTGCCGGCTGCCGTACTACCCTCAGACTGCCTGATCTACCTGGGTGACCTGTTAGTCCACAGAGGGACCTTCCAGGATGCTCTGGCCTCTCTGCGTGAGGTGCTCTGGCAAGTGGGGAAATCAGGGCTAAAAAAGATGCACCCTGAAAAGTGCCAGCTGATGTGCAAGGAGGTTTCATTCCTCGGGCACCGAGTGGGAACAGAGGGGATCCAGACAGAGGTGGACTAGATCACTGCAGTGAGGAACTAGCCTGTCTCCATCAACCCCCGCCAGGTTAGAAGCTTTCTAGGGCTTGCATCATATTACCGAAGGCTCATGAAGGCCTTTGCCACAATTTCTGCCCCCTTGCATCACCTCCTCCCATCCGGTAAGAACGAGCCCTTTGAGTGGACCCCAGCATGCTGGGAGGCATTCGCCTCCCTACAGCAGGCGCTGTGCCAGTCCCCGGTGCTGGTTCCCCCGGATGTCCGTTTTGCCTTCCCACTGGATACAGATGCAAACAATAAGCGGGTCCAGAAGGGGAGTGTGCGGTGGCATATTCTAGCTGGTTACCCAGCAAGGTATTGCGTTACCCGACAGGAGCTGCTTGCATTAGTGGAGGGGTCCGCCACTACTTCCGCCACTACGGGCTCCCCTTCACCATTCAAACACACCACACCACTCTGTAGTGGCTCCTGATGTTCCGTGAGCTGGAGGGACAGGTTTCCTGTTGGATCGTGCAGCTCCAGGCGTACCAGTACCGGATGGGAGGAGGCAGCCCATCTCTCTACTGCCACTTGTGGACTGAGGGCTCAGTTGACCGGGTTGACCTTATGTGACGGTGTCCTTCAGCGGCAATGGAAGGTGCCTGCCACAGAGGAGGAGGTGGCATCCTCTGTAATGACCCTGGCAATGGAAACCTCCTGAACGTTGTGTGTCTGGTTTGTTATGTCCCATTCTATGTTCCATGCATTGCGAGGGTACAGGGCAGGCCGTTAGTGTATGTCTGCGTGTGTGAGTGCATATGTGTTTGTGTGTAGTGCATGGTTGCCCCAGAAGCGATAGGAAGAGAGAGGGAGCCGCGAATGCAACTGTGAGAGACAGAGAGAAAGACTGAAAGCATGTTATGATTTGTGAAATAGTGTGCGAATCTCCGGCGAGTCTGCGGTGTGACAGTAGAGCGAGAATGAGGAAAAAAAATGTGTAGAGTTTGTCGTTTTGGCATGAACCCGGCCCATAGATGGATGGATTGCATTGGATGCCATAGGACCCCTTTTCAAACAAAATTTCTGTAGCCCATATACACCTTTTCACATTCAGATATTAATTGCTAAACGAATCACAACATTATTCTGAAAAAAATTATTCAGAGAGACTCTCTTCAATAATTTTAACCATATAGTAATGTTACTGTTATCTAAGTAAAACAAATTTGGGGTTATTCAGCCAAAGCTCAAGAATATTTTAGTCATTAACAATTGTCTTAAACTGTGGTGACATTGTCATTGGTGCAGCCCATTTTTAGAACAGGGACAGGGACTTTCACAAAAGCATTTGAATTAGTTAAATTAAACTAAGTAATTAATAAGTAACATATTTAACATAGTTTGACAAAATAACTACTTCAGATGAGCTGACAGAGTGATGCGATGCTTTTTTCATCATGTGGGGTTTTCCAGTCTTCTGAATAGACTTAAATGTAACTTTATTTGAGAAGCTTTCCCCTTTAAATACCTATCTGAATCCAATACTGCATTTTAAGATCAGCGCATCCATCAAATTATCAATAGTTCTCATTAGTACTAAGTGACAGTTCAGTAAAATCCTGACATGGAATGTTTACTACATGTTATAACTGTATTCCCATGTGTGTAAAGCATCCGTAATTTCTGTAAAAAAGATGTATTAAAAAATGTATTTTCAATCATTTAAAACCTGATTAGATATAATGAGCAAATCTACAAGTTTCTGATTAACCCAGCTTGGGAACTACCACCATTGTGACAGTTTGAAAACCAGTGGTCTGTTCTAAAAGCTTAAATGTTTAGGCTAACAGTGCATCAGTGACAGTAGGGCAGTTTTTAGACGGCCACTAAATTGTAAACAAAAGCTCAGAGTTTTGGCATATATATTTTTTAAACATCTAAAGTAGGCCTGAGACACGAATCAAATGTCGTACAACGTCACCCATAGGCCGTAACGCATCCCTCTGTTTGATGGTTCAGGGATATATTTTCATAGCTTTTGAAGCAATTTCAAATATTTGTTAAAATGCAAAAACGGTTGTACCATAGTCTCTGTCCTCTTCTGATGAAGAAACTGATTTCGCTCTAGCATCTAATTTTATTTTTCAGTATGAAATTAACTTTACTGCAGCTGATCAGTTTGTCATGCACTGCCATTAAACTGTCTAGATAGTCGTCTTGGCAAATGAATAATTTACATTTATCTATATGCAACACAGCTTTTTAAAGAACCGTTATAGTTAAAATAGTGTTGTTTTTTCAGTTTTACTGCACTACTAATTTCAACTGCCTAATTCTCACCTCCACAGTTCATTAGTTTCCTGACGTTTGTAGTAGTCATAATGTGATGAGTCCTTAGATAGTCGGCCAGCTGACCTCCGATTGGCACAATTATGGTCATCACAAGATGTGGTAGGGCAGAGATTAGTCCCACCTGAGCAAATATAGACGTGTTATTAATGAGATAAATGATTTAATGATGAGATGTAATAGTCCATTCTGATATGGTCACAGTCCTTCAGCCCTTAAGAGGTTGAAAGAATGTTTCTCACAAAAACCCAAGAGAATACTAGATCAGAGTAACTACATCAAGGTCTATAATAACTATTATTAATTGGAAACAGAACAAAGGTCCAAATGGAGAATCTTGTTCCTTCTTAACATATCGTAAGAACATGCTAACTGTACTTATCTGTACTTGTTCTTATTACCTTGCTGATCTCAAACCCAAACACTTCCTCAAAGTACGCTGGTTGGCTAATGAGGAGAAGGTAGAAGGTCCAGCTGCGGCAGAAATTGGCCACAATTATGGCATAAACTGGCATAGAGGTAAAAAACTTTTTCCAGGGGGCCTTGAATTTCTGCAGGGAATAACAAAATGTGGGTTATTATTCTCATTACATTTTGTATGAACTGTGCAGAGACAATGACAGAGATGAACAGAAGATGAGATATGCACCTGCAAAGGATTCATGAGGCCTGCTGACTCTCCTATGCTCTCCTCTATGTATTTCCTCTCCTCTTCTGTGATGGTAGGATGTGCTGCTGGACTTTCATATGAGACTAGGGTCCAGAAGAGATACCAGCATATCCCAAAACTACCTGGGGGAGGGCGTAAGGGGGGGGAGGGGACAGTTTAAATAAGAGAGGAGATGGATGAGAAAGGGTTGGAAAAGGTAAGAAAGGGGACATAAATTGGGTTGAAAAAAGACAATGGCCAACACATTTAAACAATTTCATTAATATTATGGTTTAATTATTTGAGTATTAAGAATGTACACTCAGAATAATGACTTTCATGCCTATTTTCATGCCCAAAATTGCATATTCAATAGGATGGATTTCCCAGATTTTACTACAAATTAATTTAAATTGACACAGATATATAACGTTTGGAACAATTTGGATGTAGATTACACAAAATTACATACTTGTTGGTGAGCTATTAATTTCTTTAAATACTTAAATAGACAGTGTCCACGAATATTTTTGTGCCTTGTGTAAATTTATTTTGGGGAGGTCAGGGGAGGTGATCTACATTAAAGCATTGCCTTTCTCTTTGCACTCATCCTTGACTCTAAAAGGATTTACAACATTACCAGCACAGCTGTTCTCTTACTGCCAGTCACACTGATTTTAAAAGAATGTGGTCACTAACCGTAGACATAAAAGACCGAAGACCACCCTGAGTACTGGACAAGCACCCCTGCCAATGGCATCGCTACAACAGCTCCGGCATAGGAACCTGAGAGACAGAACAACAATCGGAAATAAGTATGACACAAACAATTACAAACAAAGAAAAGCCAAGAACATTAGCATGATCAGCGGCCGCTTAAAAAATAGCAGCACGGACAGCGTCGGTTATGAAATTACTGAAGCAATGTTATCACAGTATCATTGTTAAGCAACAGTACTGTTACAGGGTTACAACAAGGTGTACTATTCTTATCTAAAACAGAAATTGAAGCACAACCTTTAAAAAAGGACTGTTGACAATGGCTCACCACAAAAGGCTGTAGTAGCCAATCTGCTTCTTTCAAGAGGCGGGGCCCATTTGGCCCATATCCCATGGCATGCAGGATATGACACACCCTAGGGAAAACAATACAATTAATTGGAGACACACCATTAATGAACAGCAATTATACAGACTCTGCACAATGGGGTAAAATTAGTTTTTTTGTATCCTGACATATGAGTTACTGTAAAGCAGAGGTTGTCACAGGTCTCAATAATAATAATAAATCACAGAACAGAACATCACTATACCTCCACAAGTCCCTGAAATATCCTGACTATGATCACACAGCCAAAATGGATTCTCGCTGCTGATGGGATCAACATGTTTAGTGTGGAGGTGGCCACAATGGCAAAGCCAAACACTCTTGAGATGAAAAGAAAAAGAGAAACAAATGGGGGGTAGGATTATAAGATCTCAGCTGTAAAGATTCTTCCTAAAAAATAATCGGATCAATTGTGCAAATAAACAGCAGCTGACCTGTTGGCGGCAAATTTTTGACAGATAAACCCGCCAGGTATTTGGGTAACAATGTAGCCCCAGAAAAAGGAGCCGTGGATCATCCCCACCGTCTCTGGGTCCCATGTGAACTGAGCTGGCTGCCGATAAAGAGAAGGGGTTACACTACAACAAGATGGGTTATGGCTTACACTTCTGGCAGAAGGGGGACACCTCAGAAAGAATGCACATTTTAGCACAGTTTTCTGTCTCCAGTTTTGGAAAGTAGCTACCGCCAGCTAACTGTGTATGTCTGAATACTTGCCATTACGGATATAATCTTAGAGAAATAGAGAAAAAAAGCAAGTCAATTCTATACGGGACAGGGATCATTCTATATCAGCCAGGGAGGATCCTAAAGGTTGTTTACCATTCTGATGAATATTGTTTCCCAAAATTTCCTTTATAATAACCACTTAAAAATGTCATCAAAAAAAAGCTAATAATGTGTAGACATTCGTAGAAAAGCCATATATTTTAGTAATCTCTCAAATGACGTTTATTCAGCCAAAATAGGAAAATCTTAAACTTTATATTTTCTGACAATTATATATTTTTTGTCCTTATTACATTTAATTTCCATCTAACAAGTAATTCTTCTCTCTGTGGACTTACTACGAGCACTTCCTTGTCCTCCTTGAAGATGGTGTGGTTGTTAACCATGCTAACAATGGCCACACCAAGATTGCAGCGGATGCCAAAAGAAATGCAGAAGCCCAGGCCAGAAAGGATTGCAATGATGTAGCGTCGCGGCAGCCCGAAGCAGGTGCAGTCAACCACAGGAAGTTCTTTTTCCTCCACCAGCTCTGGTCGACCCTCAGCTGACAGCTCAATCGTTTCCCCATTTGCCTGACGCTTCTCAAGCAATCTGATAGTTGAGGTAGGCAGAAAGAGAAGTGAGAAGACAAGTTTGGGGGGTTTTTTTGTCTTTTTTTTATAATTTCCTAAAAAGCTATTGATCTAAATGCTACTGTTATCTTGACGGTAGTAGTCCTTAAGTTAACTTATTTCCAGCGACTTGAAGCAAGAAAAGGTAGATTTGGGAGAAAAAAATATGTATTCAATTACAAATCGCATCAATTGGCAAAATATTGTATAACTTATTTAACAAAATTTTATCGACATAATAAATTGTTAATTAAATTGCCAAGCTAATGCACAAGTTATTTCGTATTGCTAACTCAATGTGTAAAACAGTATTAACCACCTTCCAGGAAAGTATTTACCATTAGCTGATTAACAGTTCGGCAACAGTATCACCCATAACATTATATATGTTTGATAAGCATAAAAATATCTGCTCTCAATTACCTATATGAAATTACTTTATGTCATGAGGCAGCAAGGTCAATTTTACTTTCCTGCATAAGCCCCTTTTTTTCGTACTGTGGCACCTGTGAAATATAAAAAATAGTATTTTCCATTGGTGGTGGGAGGGAAAATAATTGTAATTGATGTATGGGTGGGCTACATTGACTTTACTCCATAGGCTATTACTTACTGTTTCTGTGATCACTGCTCTTCCACATACCATTGACCTGATCAGTCACCATTAACCTGTTTTTAGGCACACTATGCAAATAAAATGTGGGGTTCGTGCTAAAAATGGCGGGGGACTGGGGTTTATTTCCCATGCTGTTCTCATGAACAAAAAAAAACAGCTTACATTCTAACAGAGATAGGATTCTCAACTAGCCTTAACTACTTTTAGCTCTATCCATTAACCAATAAAACTAACTGGGTTTAAGGTGGCGATCCATCTCAACCCCGCATACATCTATTGGATGAAGGGATGATTATATGCTTTGTATGTTTAACATTCACAAGAATGTTTTAAGTTTTAAAGATGTTTCAGAAAATATAGTTTATGTCAGATTATATGTTAATATAATTATAAATGATAAATATAATTGTAAATACTTTCGTCATTAAGACATACTAACTGAAGCAAAAGTTGCCAAGTGTGTTTGTATTTCCACCATTAAGATAATTTGATATAAAACACTAACAGAGTGTACAGTATAGAAGAATCCTATCAAGAGAATATACTTCAGAATATAGAATATACTACAAATGTAGTAACCTATACTAAAGAATCTCTGGATTCAAACCGGGAATTTTGCACGATCGCCCACATCTATCCCAAATTCCAGATTGTACCTCTATCCCACAATGCCAGTTACAGAAACAGTCAAAGGAGTACACACCCGTATAAACAATTGTTTTTAAAATCTAAAACTTTTTATGAATTGCAACCATTATGGAATGAATTTGTATCCAGTTTATCCCACTTCTAATGGTGAAAAATGGGGCAAAAAAAATGACAGTTGTTCATAAGGGTGTGGTTACCAGATGGATATGATTACTCGTCTAGTTGGCATCCTTTGTCTTGCCTGTCCACTGAACTTTTATTATTATTGCATTATTGCATTCCAAAATGAATTAACTACATCTCTAGTCATTTAAATGTAAAAAAAAAAAAAAAAAAATAGGCATTTGAACTATGGTATAATTATTAAGACTATTCCAGGGCCTGAATGAGACAGTCTGTAACCTGACTGGTGACACTGGAAAAACATTATTTAGTCAGATTCTCAATGTAGGTAGTAGGTACACACTGTATATGTTGAATGGGTAACCAAAGAAAACCTTAAAATAAAGGATTGATTTTGATGCTGAAACAATATCCATTTTTTTCTTCTGTTGATATTGTAAACAAAGTAGGACTATGACACAGGTCGACCTTGTAGGGACTATTGTAGACTTTTATCGTATTACATTACATTTTTAGCTGCTCTACAGATGATCTCATCCAGGCTGCCTGACATGCATTGCAGTTTTCCCTTATCCAATCCAAAAACAAGATGTTTATGGAAGAAACTCAGTTTAATTTCAAGGGCAATAACAGCAGTCCCCCTCCACTGGATTCAATGCCTCTACCAGTATAACACATTGCTGTCTTAATACTAACTGATCGATGCCTAGAATTTCATCGCGCAGACACCACATGCAGTCAATGTTAAACACATTTTAGACATGGATTAAATATTAATGACCCACTGAAGATGAATTATTAATAGCCCTGACCCACCCCATCAATGTCCTTTTCACTTTCAGTGCCACTCTGTCCCTACTTTTCTTATGGAAGCTCCATTTTTCAGGGTAACTTTATATTCCGTTAAAGTCAATACTTCAATACAGGAAGTCCGGCAGGTACTTATGTTCGATAGACACCTACACCGTCACTTGGCTTGTGTGTCTCTTAACCTCCCGGAACTGATCCTATATAATCCTTTACCTCGCTTGTCTCTCAGTAAGTCACTTGCAACACGCAATCAGAGGAAGGCATAGATAAAGAATGGACATTGTGAAGATAATATAAGCATTTGAGTATGATTAGCACTCTCTGCTATGACTGTAGTGCATAGACACTGAGGGGAAAATATTCTAAAGCGACAGAATTTTACCCTGGTGTCTAAAGTTACACTATCTCTTCGACGGATCTATTTTTTTTTTTATTCTTCGGGTAAAGTCAGTTTATAAGACATGTAAGTGTGCTAGGCATATATATGACACAGACTTAACTCCCATCAGGGATTCTGTTGTAATTATACATCTAAAAGTAAATGGGATATTCAAAGATATCAACTTTAGTCAGAGTATAAAATCAACAAGAGATGGTTTGGATTTGCCAGATTGCGTCACAATTGGGACCGTGTGTTACGGGCCGATTGAACAAACTCTGATACAGACATGTTTAACAGCTTTATATTTGGCACAGAAAAGGCGAGAAAAACATCATGCCCACTGTGGAATCTTGAGCTGGATTTTATTTGGCTATGGTGTCCTTGTTATTGTACAGGGAACAATTAATTAAAGGATTTACCAGGACATTTATAACCAAAATCTCCCTTTGCTAGGATTACAGAATCAACCAAAAAATTGGTGTAGCTTTGAAAATTTCTCCATGGATATACTAATCAGAAGGAAAAAAAAGTTCATTATACATGTTTTAATAAGGAAAACTTTAGCTTCCTTTACTTAAAATATGTATGATGTTACCACCCCCAGCCAACAACTACAATAGGACTCAGGGTCAGGCAACAATCCCTGATTTTACACTAAATTTACACTAAATTTCAGACCTCTTAGGAATCCTATTTTGATAAGTCAGTATATATGCCTAATATTTTGTTAGTATGAGCAAATCATCAAATTCAATCAAGGTGTAACTGCATTGAACCAGATTTGATGATTTGCTCACCTATTGTAGATCCTGTAAATGGAAGAGGCCTGGTCATCCTGATTAGCCTCATCAGGGGTTATAATCCCTGATATAGCAAACCCCCTGATCCTGAGTGACAAAGATTTATAAGACTTTAGATGGCCAGTATAGCCCACAACACATTCTGAATTCTTCAGAAGCAATGTTTATTTGAGGACTATGTGGTATATCGGTCATTAAATATAACTTAAAGATCAAGAACGCTGGGGGTCACCTTTTGCATATTTAACAAGCAGTTAAAAAACATGTTTGTATGAAAAACTCCTTCAGACTGACACAGCCACATTGGGTAAAACTACAGTCAATGAGCCTTGGTAAAAATAGCATGGTAAAAATAACAAAGATTATTTTAAATGAGTTCCTAAGTTTCAATATTACACAACAAACTGGTATAATTGTAAATATAATTAAAAATATTACTTCAGTAACAACGTGAACTCGAATGCAGCAGTTACAGATCATTTATTTTAAAAAATTGAACTTGCTAAAAGGTGAAGGCTGCTATCTTACAATATCAATTTAATGAAGTGGCTAGCTAAGTGGCAAACGGTGCCCAGTTCTCAAAGAATCAAGTTTTTAATTCACTCATCAGGTGAAATATATTTTCATCATTGGAGACGTACTTTGAGGCACTCCAGCCATTACTCATCACTTGTGCTTTCTGATCGGTCATGTTATGTGATTACTGATATTTATTAACTGTTGATTTGTTGCCTCCTGCTTTCACTATGTCTCCCTGTCCCTCCCTGCTGTTCTGCTCCTGTTCTTCATCGTGCTCGCTGATTTGAGCCTCTAATACATTTCTTACCACTTCATTTCTCTCAACACGATCTGTCAATTATAATTCCACATAATATATGCAGTACATAATGAAAATGAAACAAATCAGCCTATAGTTAAATGCAAAAACAAAACAAAAACGCAATTCCTATCCTTCCTAGCCTATCCAACAATGTCATTGTAGTGTAATTCCAAGTCATTCAATGGGTCAGTGTCAACTTCACCACACCTCCTGTATTTACTGAAGCGTCCATTTTATACTTCTAATGACTTAGATATTTGCTAACTATTACAGTGCTAACATCTTGGATCAGTACGCAGAATTAATGTGCAAGGAGGGACCAGCCTCTGTGCTGTTGATACCTGGACACTGGTCTCCCATACACAACTCAATCCCAGTGACACAGAACATCCTGATACACCAATGTTGCACTGAACCGTCTAACATTCCAACTCGTTATCAAATTTGGAGGTACGTCCAATGGGTCAGCCAAGACTCTTATTTCACCTCTTAGTGTTTTCCACAAGCTGATGTAGCATTAAAACACCCCCCTCCCAACTGATCTGGGAGGGAAAATGTATCCTTTTGCAGGGCTGATCACATCCCTATCATGGAGCATAGCACTCATCTGTTTCTTGACTCCCTACTGTTCTGATTGTGTCAGCATCTTCTGAGAAGCTAATATAATTGTTATACCATAAATACAAACAGCAACACACAATAATTGCAAATAATGTGTTTTACAGACACGGCCTTCAATACACACTGTAAGAGAAGTGTACCACAAAACTACCAATTGCTTTATGGTATAGCACGTGGCTATCTGATTTATACCAATGCAAAGGCTAGATTATATCCGGAAAATGTACATTTAAAAAATATAAAGGTTGCAGTTCCCAAACTTCAATGACTAGGATTATATGAGTCAATATTGTATTCAGGTATTCAGGTATAACAAAATTTCTATTGCACAAAAACTATATTTTATTTAACTTCAGTCTTATTTAGTAATATTTAATCATAACATATTCCTAAAGCATTAATATGGTTGATGTTTAGGCCTCTGTTACAAATTAATACTAGCAGGAATGGAGGACCTACATAACTGTCATAATGGTCAATAATGCTTGAAGGTAATTTCCTTATGCAATAAAAGGAAGACTAGCTCATTGAGAACAAGTTCACTAAAGATCCTGACGTCAATCCCAGGAGTCAAAGTAAAGAGAACGATTAGTTCCTTGAGCTAAAGACTTTGGTCTTTAGCTCAACAAGCTACTAATTTCTCTTGTCAGAGTTTGTGCGGTGGTGAAGGTACTCATATTTGATTCCCAGTCAGGTGTCCTGTGAGCCAAAACACGTTGGTAGTGAATTTACAACAGAACTTTCTCAGCAGTCACTGTCCATCAATCAACAGGGCAAAGGTCAAAAATAAAATCTACTGTGACAACATTTAGTTAATAAAGTCAGGCAAACAAGACCAAAAAGTTAAAATATGCATAGCAGCACAATAAATAGAATACTGAATAACAGTTCATGTCTATGTGTATGTATGGACGTCTCCTGGTTGATGGCTATGCTGAGAGGAGTGGTTTATATAGGGGGAAGACCTTTGTGGAGCTTGTCTGAATAGTTTATGTTTTCTTGATTTCAGCACTTCTCAGGCATGTCATCTTAGCAAAAAATGCTGCGAGCAATGCTTTGCTTTTTATGTTGTGTTATCAGCATTCTATAAAATGGTTCAGTCGCCAGAGGCCAACTGAGACAGTACATATACTAAAATACATTCACTTTAACAGCAAATCAACCTGTGATGCCTCTTACGTTTACCTCTTACTGTCTCTCTCGTTAAAATTCATCTATATCTGTTACTAAAGTAAAAGTATGTTTTGGTACCTGTTAGATAAATAAAGGTTAAACAAGCATTTATTGGGCATTGATAGGTGATAATCTGCATCGGTGTCCCGCCCTTGACAGCTTCCATGTCTGCTTTTATCAGCCATTTAATTATGCAGCCTGGTAATACTGCATTTGCAGTCTTTGCAGGATCACAATATTACATTATCAAAGTCACAATAATTTCTTAAAACCAGATGCACCGAAGAAAGCATGAGAACATGGAAAGTTGGGGAATCTAGGGGTCAATCCTGTCTTGGGGTAGAGGGATAGTATTCACTTTCACTGCTGAGTTTATTATAGAAACATGGACCTTTTTGATGGAGGCAATATGTAAATAATAGATGAACTTCTGGCTGCAATCTGGGTTAGAGATCAAATTACGGTTTCACAACGCACAAAAAAACCTCCCTGTCATTTACCGGACAGACAAAGAATATAACGAAATTGTCAACGAAATATAACTTTTTTTTATTCAAATAAAAAAACCTGAGCAAATAACAATACACACAGATATAGTACATTGCATACTTGCATATATAGTGCCACTTTAGAAAAATATATAAAAATTACTTTTTGATTACGTAACACTGAGTCAATAATCTATTAGGGGGGAAAAAGTAGTTCGCATACAGGCCGTCACTGTTACTGAATTAAATACGACCGCAAACTAGCATTAAATAAAATGTAGATTGTAACATCATAGACATAGGCTCGGACCAAATCATTTTTTTAAATAAAAGTTTAGTTTTATAACGTAAATGGAATATGTTACTTATGAAAAATATGAAATAAAAAATCTATTTTATTTAATGGGATTAGCGGTTTGGCAAAATTTGACACACACCCGGAAAACACCACATCACGTGAGTTAATTAAAAGCCCTTGCAAAGTGTCTACAGTAATCTCGAGAATGACAGATTGGTGGGTGGGGGTAGGTGTGTGCCAGTAAGGGAATGGGGACGTGTGGGCGGTGGAGGAAGTGACAGAGAAAGGAGGGTTACATTGGGATTTGCGTGGACCGACAGCTGGGCAGGGAAGTGATCTATTTCGGGAGTGGATTTATGTGTTTAGTAGTTTCCTGAAATACTGAAAGTGAGCGCAATTCAAGACTAAACGCACCGCTATCTACCACCATGCATGTATCCAAACACTCTGATCTTTCATTTTAAATTATATTTTCGGGAGTTGTTTAGAACATCTAAATATTACGAAGGTTTGGGTCAAATTCATCCACAGCAACAATAGTAGTCGTATTGTATTGGGACAATTCCTGCATACATTTACCTTGGCTTGCCTAGGTCGTTATTTACAAAATAAATTTAACATATTATATAACAGGCACTTCTTTTTACTAAGGCAATAAGACACGAGAATGTGCTTGTTATTGCGATTATTGGCTCAGCTGTGGTGCGGCTACGGTACAACGCATGGTGGGAATCCGGTCGAGTTTTTATTTATTTATTTTATTCATTTATGTATACATTTTTGGTGGAAGTATTGTAAAGTTCGCTTACGCCCACACATTCAATTTTGTCATGCATTATAAATATTATGGCGTGTAAATAATTGTGATTTAAGAAACGGGAAAGCGAATAGGTCATTTATAGGTCTATTTATTTTATCCTTTCTTTAAAACAGAAACGGGATACGCTGTCAAAAGCATTGTCAGACGTAACGTAGTTTCTTTTGCAGAAGAACTTGCCTGGGTGTGACTTTTTAAAGAGGATAACTCAACTCACCAAATAGCCTTTATATTAAGGTTCGTATTCACCTTTCCAATTTATTTATTTATTTGTTTATTTATTTATTTAAAAAATAAAAACTTTTATTTTTAACACGTTATACATTTTCCGTTTGGGAAAATTTTGTATCACTCTTTCATCATAACTAATTTGATGGACGGCCGATTCAATTATTTTAAACGGCAATCAATTTGGAGCTTATTCTATGGTTTAGGCCTACTACAAAATAAATCCAGACATTAAGAAATCTTTACACAGATATATAAATAATTTTACATATCCTGAGATGCAATATTTTAACATCTACATTTTTTAAAATATCGTTTCACGTTTGCTTTCATTACAATGATGAGTTACGTGATTTACACATCATTTCAAGTATTAATAACATTTTACTTAGCATTTTAATTGTAACAGTAGTTTACATTCATAGTAGTTTATATGCCACAATATAGTGATTAAAACTATCGATAAATAATCTACTTATAACCTTCAGTGATCATCCGACGGTAAATCACGTAATCTTGATTTAAAACTTAGAGCAGACATAACTCTAAGCAGTGAGTCTATCAGCCTAACGAATCTCTATTTCAGGTTTAATTTGTGTTCAGATACTTTATAAGTAGTTAGTTATAATAGTTCACTCCAAACATCACATTCACAGGGTAATAAAACTGCCCTATTGATAACAGTCCATGATGTCATGTAAAGAATTGTATTATTAATGTTGAAGACGAATGCTAAATTTAATCTAATTGTGTATATTTTTATTTTAGATACCAAACAAATAGAAATGAGTCATTTTATGTGCGAAGAAACAATAAAAAATGAAATATATTATTAAATATGTATATTGTACGTATTTCTCAGGCACGGTAGTAACAGGTCTTCAGGTAGCCTTCAAAGTGTAACAGCACCTTGATGAAAGCCAGCGGAAGTGACTGCCTCAAACAGGAGAATGTATTATTATTTCCCTGTCAACAAAACAACTCCTGTTAATATCAACTAATACATACAATAAAATCATACTAGAAGAAAATAAAATAATCAAAATAATCGTCAAGAGATTGATCTTCAGTAAGGACATTGCCCGCGCGAATTGTCGTTATTAATAGACACTGAGTGCAGCTAAGCTGGTTAGTACAGGCCTCCCATTTGACGCCACATGGTCCATAAGCACATCAACTTAATTAAAAAAATAAATTAAAGTATGATTAGTCAGAACGAAAAATACCACACGCGGCCATTAAATTATTGTTAATTAAATACTTATACCGTCCGCTAACTGCATAATAATAATATCATATTAATAAGTACTATAATATTAATAATAATCTGTAGATTCCTAAAAATTATCATTTTACCTAGGTTTGCTTTTAAAAAAAAATCTATTTGCATAATATAAAACATAGATTGCAGACTTCGTTGATTGTGTACACAGGTAAGGTAATGAATGAGTTGATGGCTAGACCGCGCATCTAAATATGATACTGATTTTAATATTATCTAAATACGATTCTTGAAACTAATTAAAGTTTTGAGGTACCTGTGTATTTTCCCGAGGGTCTTGCCCGCGACCGCTTTAAATCTGTCCGGTCGTACCTCCATCCTCACGACTCCCAGATTCGACCGATGTGACGTCCCGTGAGCACTCTTTGTTTTAGCTCCCTCCCTCTCTCTCAATCTCTCGCGCTCTCGCTCACTCTCTCACCAACTGGACATTCCTAGTTTTGTTGTTTTTGTTTTTCACATAACACAACTGTGGGATGTAATAATTGTAAATGGCAAGGGTTTTTGTAAAGGCATTTTGTAAAATACATTTTTATATCATTATATTAAAATTACAGTCTAATTCGACTTTTAAATCGTATAATTTCGTAATATAATATAATATCGAGTTTGAAGTCTTATAATACGCGCCTATGTGAGCCTAGGTCAAAACACCCAACTAAAAAATCTCTTGCTTATCCTGGCCTATCAAATTGCAAATCTCTCTCTCTCTCTCTCTCTCTCTCTCTCTCTCTCTCTCTCTCTCTCTATCTCTCTCTCTCTCTCTATCTCTCTCT
>JAOVYW010022536.1:22316-32530 GCA_025775045.1 Hiodon tergisus | reverse complement strand
CAGACTTATTGGTAACTGGCCTTACATTAATTAGCTTTCCAAAAATATTTAAGAGTTCCTCGCTATAAATCTACTGTATATATCGCTAATTACCAGATTAAACAAAATCTATTGATACAATAATGATGATGATAATAATCATAACGTGTTTAAGTTTTTCGTTTGAGTTGATAAAGAATAATAATAAACTAACTAAAACAATTAAATAAATAAATAATAAAAGTTTTACGGGTGGTTAAAATTAAACACATCTTCTTGAAAGACGGAAATTATCATTCTCCTTTCTATGTTTTGCTATCTGTAGTAATACAGATACACGTGTATTTTGATAGACTTCGTACATGCAGCACTAATTGTCTGCTTATTGAAATAACTGATTTAAAGCAAAATACTTTAAAATAATTATTGAGCACGCCTTTACCGATTTATATCTGGATAATGGAAGAAATTGTTCAAAACAGTTTATAAGCAGTTTATATGTTGCATATAGTTAGTTACTCTTTAGTTTAGTTAAATGCCCGGATAAACAATAATTTAAATTTTGTTATTTACATCAATATTTTCTAAGATACACATTTTTTAGAATTACCCCTTCTTGCAAATGCATTGGTCATTTTAATGCCTCTACAAACATATTTAATACTTTCAAGACTTGTTAACTTCATTTAAAATTGTATTCAGTATCCACATTGCATCAATTCAGTACAATTCTGTCAGTTTAATGTAACAATTACAAAGTAATCCAATATGTATCATAAAGAGGTAAATTAAGAGCTATTTATGTTTCTTGGTTTTTTTTTTGTCATTACACTATGCTTGTTTTCTAATAAAGCCTTTTAACAATGAATGAAAGGTGCTTACTTTTTGCATAGATGAGAAAATTAGTAACTCGTTTAAAGTATTGAGCACAAAGTTGGAGTGGTCATCATAATGTCACAATTATGTCTTACCACTTTTGTATGCATATTGTACCATCATCCAATCTTATAAAAACACTCTGGATCGAAATCTCACAACAGAGATTTTTTTTAAAAAGAGACTCTTAGAGATTTTGTGAGTTTAGACAGAATACCAGAATAATTACACACACACACACACACACACACACATTTTATTCTGCCTTTTTATTTAATTTCATGCAAATTCAGTATGGAATTACTGGACTGCATGGCATCCACTTACTCATGCTCATGCACCTAAAGCATATTAAAACAAAACAAAACAAAACACGAACATACGAGAAAAATGTCCTACAAATGAGAAATATGATTTACTCTCCAATATACACCAGATAGTCCAGGTGGAGTCAGACATAGAAATCAATGAATAGTATTTGACTATTCTATGTGTAAAATTTAATTATATTCAGTCATAAGAAAATAGCTGATATGGAAACTAATTTTCGAAGCTACTTCGAGTGCATGGAAGAAACTTTGAGCCAAACACAATTACATCACATTTTAATGTGGGCTTTCCTTTCTGTAGCCCTTACTTCCCCAGGGGTATATTGAGCCATCAAACGTTTAACTTTGGTTTTTAAATATCATTTATAATATGTATAACTTATTGTAAGTTACCAGTTAGTGGACCTCCACTGCTGTTTTGAATCTAATTACACTTAAAAACCTAAAGTTTAAAGGAGTAAAAGGACTAACAATTTGATTATCAAAAATGAAATTTCTTTATTTCCGTCCTCTAAATGACTTTTTGGCATATTTGCCTGCAGAAATCCTGTAATGGGTGGGGAAACAGGTATACTGTTTATAAAGCTCCAAACAATGTAAGGCTTTACTGTCATATCAGCTGATTCAGTAGACAATCGCTTGTACTATGGCACAAGCTAATTTAAGATCCACTGACAGAACAAATTATTAAATGAAAATTATTATAAACCAATAAGGGTAACATTCCAGGTCCTTTAAGTGACTTTAAAAAGAGAAGGAAAAAAAAAAATAATAATCCTCATTTTCAGTTTTAAGTGAAACCAGGACCAGGAAGCACAAACGTATAGGAACACTTCATTGTGTTTGGGGATATTTTGGCTAAAATTCCCACATCCATTTGTTTGAACCCGGAGGACGGCAGCTTTCTTGTTATGTCCCTGGCCCCACCTTCCTTCTTAAACTCCTCCCACAAAAGGGGCCAGGGGGACCAACTTCCTCTGGCCTGAATTGTCTTGCTCTGTGACCTGAGGTTAGAGTTCACTCACCTCTCCCCTGCCACAGCCCATTCATCTGTGAATCTCACAGATTTATCCTTCGCTCAACACTGTAGGGGCTATACCTGAAAAAAGCCCCCATGCTCCAAAACCTCAAAATCTGTCCCAATTGTTAAGCACCTTTTTATTTCATAATAGAGATAACATCTTTGTTCCAGAATTGTGTTGTACAAAGTACAATCAGCAATGAAATATTTTACTTTGTAACGCAAATAGAAAAAGTTAGTCATGATTTAATTCAACTTACCCATATTCACCCATGTTACACAGTGTAATTTCAATCCAACATTTCATGTTTATTTTCTTATACTTATCTTATTCTTAATTCGTTTTGAATGTGTTGTTTAATTAGTCCCTCATTGAAACAGAATAGTTTATTGTTGTGTTAAAGAAAACATGAAAATATTTAAATTATATTTAAGCACTTTTATCTTCAAATTAAGAGTATTAGGAATTCAAAGAAGCAAGTTAGCCTGTTATAATTTTGTTATTGAACATGACATTATATTTTAGTTCAACTGAAATAATAAAAAAGTTACCAAAAGTTTTAGATTAGTCATAAAACCGTAAGTTTGTAGTTAGTTATAGATATATAATAGCAAAATAAATGTAACATAATTCAATTGTTAAGATGTGAAGTTGAATATTTTATAACTTTTTTTTTTTTAAACACTGAAAACAATACAAATACTGCATATACAATTTTGTGAAAATTGTATATCCTTATCCTATAGGTTTCTCATTTGCCAACATTTTGCGCAAAAATTTTCGTGTAACACGTTGACACCAGAACATCAGAAATTGTAATGACAAGAACCGGCTATTCAGCCCTACATACAAATCGTTAATACTTTACAGCCTAATCAAATGAACTCTGTCGAATCCGATTAAGAATTCCACGGTTTACGCCTCCAACAAAAATCCCCGCCAATTATGCCAAGCGTTTACACCAATCAATCAATCAATTTTATTAAACACAGTACATTTTACAAGTCTCAAAGTGCATGTTGAACAGCTGATAGTTTCTAATAAAATTAAACTTCACAAAATCTGAACAAACGTACTACTTCTATATTTATGATTACTTTTAATTATTTTCTTTTCAATTAAATGATGTCATATGGGGTGGGATCTAAAAGGTAAGAGGATATAATGCATTGTTACGACATAAAATAGTAGCTACTAACATGAAGATATTGAACAGTATTTTCAAAGTTGGGTGAGTTAATGAAGAAACCTACCTCACATTGACAATGTGGTCGCATAGCAGACCTAGAAGAAGATCCTTCATTGGTCAGTGAAAAGGGTAGGGGTTGTCTCCATCCGGTTAACCGCTAGTTAAGCCTCGTTGCACCTATCACGCCGGGCTGAGCCGAGCACACCCATTCACTCGTTATCTCACCTTCATCTCACCGAGACACACGGAAACCTGCACAGTTCCACTCCTGACTACCCCCCTTTCTGACTACTTCCCCGCAAACTGATTTATGTCCCCCCAGATTGTCCTGTGTTTTTCTGCTTCACTCCTACATGTGTGCTGTAGAACATTGCTCCTGTCCGACGTCATCACAATACTCTTTCCTGCCGGACACGGGCGCCAGATTCAGTGAGAGAGTTCAGATTTACAAAATCATAGAGGTCTGATTTACCAATGGTAGTTAGTCAGCAGGGTTGCAAGGAACCACTGAACAGTTGGGCTAAATAACTAGTCTATGTGCATGAAAAACGAACAAACGCATGCTAAAACTATAAATCGGATATTAAGCCAATCGTCGTTGAGTGATTGCTTAACAATTACTAGTAAGCTAAGCAGCTGGAAATTAATGATAAATTAAAAACAACATTTTAAAAGACAAGAACAACGTCGGCTTGACATTTTCGTTTTACATTCTAAACTGGACCTTTGACAATATATTTGATAAAAAAGAAAAAAATTTAGCATTATTTTCAAATTGAAATTAGTTGGGAATCGCTGTAGTTAGGAACTCAAGAATCAGTTTATTCACGGCCTGAAAAGAATATCTGAAAGTAGGACCTAATGTAAACAAGCTACAAATGGAATATTAGTCGTAAAATAGCTAAACAACAACAAACAAATCATAGCCTTGACGTGGAAGGGTCTAAATTCAATTTATAAAACCAAATAAGTGTTGGAATAAACAAAACAAAAACAGTCGGTAAAACTATTGAAACCAAATTAAAGTGTGAATATCCGCTATGGAAAAACTTCGCTGTAATAGTAAATCCAATCACACATTGAGCTTAAGCGGTCAAAAGAACATTACAAATATTGGGGTTCAAACAGAGTCCAAATAAAAAGGACATCTTAACAATGCAAAATTTCAGACTCGGACTACATTTGACACACTGCATCCAGTTTAATTCAGTATTTCACAGAAGGACAAACGTATTTATTTTAATATTAACTTCATTTTTGTTTGCATCACAGGTGGTTCTTACAAGAATTGAGTTGCAAATGGGGGTGGGATTTAAACCTCTAGTTTGGATTTTCTTTGCTCTAAATAAAATAAAATAAGGACATGTAAGAACGATAATAATAAACACGCAGGAACTGCAAAAAGTATAAGGGAGAGAAACACGACCAATCCCAGTTACAAAAACCATAAGTTTAAGAAACTACTTTAATCAGATCAAGACAGTGCACGTTGAAATAGGTGGAGACCTTCACTCGGACACAAGCAATTACTTTTAAACACATACATTTTAAAAATAAATAAATAAAATGTTTGCATTTAAATATTTTAAATAGTATTTACTGGTGGTGAAATCAGAGACCAACTTATTTAAATGACCATCAAAACGATTATTAAAAACGACTTGAAAGTCCGGTCGTTCTTATTTTTACTTCCTATGTTAAGTTATAGGCTACGGTTTCAGGTTTTCGTTATTGTCATAAGTTTAAAACCGGAGACCTTCAATGTTTTCACTTATTATCATTGTTATTTTTTAATATTACACTATAGTATAGTTAGTATAGAGTTATTGGAGACTATTGACTTGAGTTATTGACTATACAAATGGCAACATATCCATGTTTAGTTATTACCAATTACGGACGGTCTCCAATAACTCTCTCTATATTTAATTAACTATCTCTAATATTATCAACACGTTGCAGATTACTCATTTGAAATACGCTGTACGAATATGTTGGAGGAAAATATTCATTTCTGAATAAACAACTGGAAACGTTTTTGCGAAGTAGACGTAGACGTTGTTAATACAAATTAATGCTAAACATATGCTGCCACCTAGCGTCGATAAAAGCGATGCAACACCTGTTTTTAAAGGTGGTATCAAATAATATATTCCGAAGTATTAATCTGAATTAAATTAATCATATATGTATACATATATGTCAGTTATATGATATTAAATACGTATGGTTTTCAAATCAGTTACAATTAGTATTGTAGTATAACAATTGGCAGCTAATGAATTGAATCTACAAGTTGGCTATCTTTTGAATTTAAATTTAAAATAAATGTCTTTATTGCATCCCCTGATACATCGGCAGGGCCGTGTGTAGGATTTTAGATTTGACGTAGCAGGCTATTTTATAAAATTTTAATTCTATTACAATCTAATACATTATATTCTTCTCTGGTATGGTTAGGGCTTGTGAAATTGTTTATTTATTTTTTCAAGTGTGAAAACGCTAACACAACATTTATTTGCAGAATTACACTGTGTATATATTTATTCCAAAGGATTTTGTTTGGTATCGTCAGTGTTCTCATAAAATAGCTGTTCCCTCATGTAACATTGACTTACAGTCACCAGAATAATGTGTTTAATTACGACACATTATTTCTACTACCGAAAGTGATAACATTATTGTATTATACTAATACATATACGTATATTTAATGTATTACAGGTAAGTATACACAAAGGTGCTAATTGAACTCATGATAACTTTGTTCCAGAATTGTCTTGTATAAAGTACCTATCAGCAATAAAATATTTTACTTTGTGATGTAAATAGAAAAAGTTAAAGTCATCATTTAATTCAGCTTACCCATATTCACCTATGTTACACAGTGTAATTTCAATCCAACATTTCATGTTTATTTTCTTATACTTATCTTATTCTTAATTCGTTTTGAATGTGTTGTTTAATTAGTCCCTCATTGAAACAGAATAGTGTATTGTTGTGTTAAAGAAAACGTGAAAATATTTAAATTATATTTAAGCACTTTTACCTTCAAATTAAGAGTATTAGGAATTCAAACAAGGAAGCATTTGCCACTTCTCTAATGTTGACTACCTTAACCAGCCTACCTGATCCCTGGGTCGGGGTCACGGGCCCAAGCCAAGTGAAACAAGTTATGAAAACACACAGCAATAAGTCATTACAGTGCAACACCAAAAGTAACTTACCACAACCTGCCCATCTACACACTCCCGGCGATCTTCACATAAGGAGGGGAGAGCACTGCTTACCTTAACCCTCCCACATCTCTCCTGCTACAGCACTCAAACTTTTTAATGTTGTCGACAGGTGGGGGTCAGGCCGAGGACAAAGGAAAAAACTATTTCCCCCAAGAGAGCATGTTATTTTTTTTTCTTCCACTAAATGATGCCCCCTAAAGGACAAAATCCACATCACACCTTCAATGAGCTGAGAAAAAAAGGCCCAATAACTCTTTCAGAAACTCGGTTTTAATGTATATTTTCTACAGAAAAACAATTAATCAAGAAATAATACACAGTGTGATAAATAATTTATATGTAAAAATATATTTGACTTATATCAAGTGTGTTTTCGTCGAGAACATTCACATTTATCTTGCTTTTTTTTTGCATATTGCTTTATTTTCTTCCTAAATAATACACTAAGTATAACTAATTATTATCATTTGGGATTATTGTGCAATTTGAATTAGCACAACTAAAGTGAGATGCTTATCTTTAACCTAGTTTAATACAATAAAGGCGCGGATAACATTTCGGTTACAGTCAAATTGTTGCAGATACCTGTCCACCAATATCAAACTTGGAAACGGGTGAGACTGAGATTCTGTTAATTAGGAGGCATTTTGGGACCAGGATTGAAAACGATTGACATACCCATCTCTGAAATCATGCAGGCATTCTGAAAAGACCAATGAGTGTTACTTATCATCGAGCACAGTACCTAATTTGTAATTCCACCAAGAAAAAAAATCAACAAACAACACAAAAACCCAATATATCTATTTAATGTTATCTGCCCAAACATATGTATACCAGGATCATTAGTGTAATTTAAATACATTAATCAATATGAAAAAAAAAGTCTTGCTGAAAGTATTTCAATGCAAACAGACCATTAACTGCTGGGTGATTAAATAGGAAGGGGTTTTAAACGCCGGTAACCATTATTCTTCATTATTTCAACATATCCAGCGGATCCGTTGCTCGTTGGTGAGCGCTCGTTACATTGGAATCACAGCAGAGCGACCACCCAGCTGCAACAGGAAGCCTGTCAATCAGCCCGACGTTTTAATGGCGTCTGATTGATGGCTCGGCACCAACGACATGTGGAGCCACCAGACTGTGTTGGGTGAGGGCACAGAGGCCTGAATCCCTGCCGGGACGGTTCAGTGCCCATGTTCAGGCACTCTGCCACACCCAACAGCACTCAGCACATGGATGGTTTGGGTGGAAAGCTGGGACAGAATTTGAGATTGTTTTTGGAATATAAAAAATTCTTCCAGGTGAAAGTTTATACTTACATCAGTATCACCACAGTTAAAAATAGCGAATTGTGATGACTATCATTTCCTCGAAGGTTATACATTATTTTCTGACTTTAATTTAGCCACCTGCTGGATCTTAAAAATTGAGATACAAATAACATAATTCCATATAATTCCGCTTTGAGACAGGGTGGTTATAATTCCTCCTGGCACCTCATACTTACCTTTAGTCAAGGTTTTGAACCGGAGGGATCGTTTCCTGTTAGGAGAAAATTATGTAACATTGCCAGCTTAGCTGACCCAGTAGCCGGTCAGAGTTGTCCAGCACAACCCCTGCTGTTCACCCGTGGAATTGCACAAATGAAAGGAAATATTGTATTTTTTGACAATTGTAAATTGTAGTTGGATATAAATGTAGTCAAATGGTGTTTTCAGAAAGTCTGTGTATTTATATGACGATCTTAATCATATCAAATGCAAGTTTGGATAAACATATGTGGACAGCGCAGAATAAACCACACAAATCCAGTTTCAGCAGGCAAAACAATCCCCGGGACTGCATGAACAATTCCTGTTGGGTTTTACTGCATGAGCGAGACTCCTATAATAAACTACAGCCAGACAAGGATTTCCTAGACTGAATTTAAAAACGGCACCAAACAAGTAACACACAGAAGAGGCTGAATAACCAAAGGAGTCAGCCCCTGCCATGGATTAAATTATTAGTTTGGATGCTGGGAAAGGTGGTTCTGCCCCGGTTCAGACCAGAGGGTCATAATCAACTGGACATGGGTGCAGAATGTGAGACTCCACAAAGGCCCGAATGTTGAAACTCTTGGCCGGCACCTGAGGGGGCACGGACTGAGACTACACGGAACAGCAGTTGGCCCAACGACTTACCATCCCAGCATATGGGCTTGTCGTGGCACTGCTATTGGAATGAGTTACGTTGACCTTCCCATGATGCACTAAGTGGTATTCCTTTAGACGAGGGGAAGAGTTGAAATCTCATCCTGAACAGAGATTAAAAAAATGCAGGTGTAATGGTCTAGACTTGCACAGACCGAGTTCAGCTCGCTGAAGCCTTGTGTTATAGATTTTAGAGAGGAAAGTTCGTAGACTGCAGATTTGTACTGTGACACACAACAGCAATATAAGTAGCCCATTGCTTTCATTGATGTTTAAAGAATAATGTGTCTTAATTCCAGATCCCTCTATGCAGAGAAAGTGCAGGGTATTTAACGATTACTTATCAGCCTTTCACTGACGTTTAAAAATTTGCATAAAATCAGCCCGCCACCCCCTCTCCCTGCTCCTTCCCGCTGTAAAGTACATTCTGATTTAAGGCACTTTTGATTGATCTGATGGAATTTCAGAACAAATTAAAACAGATAATACAGAACCAATTGAATTTAATTAAGCAGATTATTACTGGAAAAAAATTGGTTAAGTAAATGTGCTGCAAGTTATTTTCAGAGTCATTGAGCACAACCTGGATCTCAAATCAGCAGCAGGGGCAGCCAAGTGCAATTACATCTCCTGGTTCTGATTGTTCTGATGAGAAACAATGGACTTCCCACAGGGGTAATGAGCACATTTACCTTGTTGGCGTGAAACAAAGGTGGGGATTCACCACTGAACCTTTAATCTGCCATACAAAGCGAAAACCTCTGAGAATTGTAGCTAATAAACGGAACCAGTGGAACAGTGCACAGTGGAAGAGAATACCCAGATTTGTACTAAATCTCAAAACAATGAAATTCGACAGCTATACATATTCATATATTTACAGAAACATACCCACTATATATTTGTCTTCAAGGCACACTATATTCTGAGATCTATATTAAGCAACATAAAGAAAAGTATGGGTAGTAAATTTAAGATCAGTGATGTCTTAGATTATTACAAAGATGCTTAATTTTGCCTAAAAACTGAGAAAATTGGCTTTAAAAAAACTATAGCTATTTGTCTTGTCTTAGATTTTACTAAAATAATCTCATTAAACATCTTTTGCTTTTTTAAAGCTCTTAAAAGATGTTGTGAGAAATGGGAGATGGTTCACTGCGATTGGCCTGAGGCACGAGGACCTTTCAGTGGAAGGGAAAGTTAGTTTGTCACCAGCTGTGAGCCCCCACGCTGCTAACCGGCGTGCTGTAAAACTCCACAGAACGCGGCCCCTCGCTGCTAACCGGCGTGCTGTAAAACTCCACAGAACGCGGCCCCTCGCTGCTAACCGGCGTGCTGTAAAACTCCACGGAACGCGGCCCCTCGCTGCTAACCGGCGTGCT
>JAOVYW010022536.1:8147-19435 GCA_025775045.1 Hiodon tergisus | reverse complement strand
CAGAGAGCTTTACGTCTGTTTCGGCCTCACAGTAACTAGTGTCCACACCTAGCTTCAGAAAGTTTGAGTGTCTAAGTTTATGGATGAGAGGTAGATTTCTGGTATGTTATGATTTTGCATTTGTGTTGACAACGTATGTGGTTCTTTTATAAAGTAAGTCAAAAAGAAAGATGATGTATGTTAAAAAATGAAATAAAACTAAAACGGATGCTTGAAAAACTATATTTTTTGGTGATAATTACATTGTTTTGATAAAATACTGCTTCTCTCCATACTAACCTGACACCACTGAAGAGAGAAAAAAAGCGAGATTTGTTTTTACTAAGGCGAGATTCAGGATGCTATATAATGTGCCAGAGGGGGGTGCTATTGACACACGCATGCATTGTGCTGAACCCAATAACAGAAAATAAATAAAAAATAGCAAACCCATATTTGCAAGCCTAAATGCTTTTTCTACAGACCAACCTCACAAACGAAAAAAGGCTATAAAACAAAACACAAGAAAGACAACCAAAACAACATTAACGGGGACAGGAAGGCTCCTTCAACAGTGTCGGACGACCTTTTGGTGAGAAGATCTATACAGTGCAAACTTTAAAAATACTCGTCCGCTTTGATGTCTCTGAAAATGACATCTTTACTGAGTTAATCTGTGGGCAGAGCGGATTTTTCTGTTTTACATCCCTGAACAATATCTTATATCTGGAAAACAGGACTAAACTCTTGGGATTTATGTAGCATATTAAAACCTCTCCTTGGGCTCCAGTGTGCTGACTGCAACAGATTTAAAGGAAGTACAAACAACCAGGGGTTTATTAGCTAAATTAATTACAAAAATAACATCCTTTTGGCTCGTATCACAATATATTTCCAAGTCTATTTTGTATAATTGTCTGTAGTCATAGAGACCAATAATAAATTCAAGACGAACTTGTCACGTGGCTCTCTGGCATGGTACTTTTCTTGAAAACATGAGAAAATCATGAATAAATATAATAAAATAAAACACACACACACTCCAGGCCACAAGAGAGTGTGGTAAAGGTTGTCCATAAAACAGTGGTGAGCGAATGAGGAACGGATTCGCCACTCCGCAGGTGCCTCGCACCAGGGTCTGAGGGAAGCTCCCTCTTAGCGACGCTCCCCGCCGCTTGCTGACTTGCAGAGCAGAAGTCGGCAGCTGCTTCAAAGACCCAGCGCCGCTGAGGGCGCTGGTCGACACAACGACTGAAGGCAGACTGTGACTCCCTCCCCCCGCTGAATGCAGCGTGTAAACTGAGCGCCACAGTTCCACGGTGGGAGCAGAATGGGCCTTTCATTTCTGGGTGCACTTCTGTTTTTGTAGGATTGCCAGCGGTCCTCGGGTGGCGGGACAATTCGATTTGATAGAAAACAACTTCTCAGCAGAACGCCGCTTAGCTGTTTAGAAGGCCGTTTTCATCTGCACAAAAACGTGACCCCCTCTATGAACTCCCCCTAAAGAAAAATGTGCTGCATGTGAACTAAATTACAGAGACCGGAATCTTTTGCACTGGGTACAAATGCACACCTCTGGACATTTCAGAATGATATTCATTATTGTGCCAGACGGTCAAATCCAACCAAACTCTTCAGCTGTTTAATTGAAGCAAACTCAGTCTCCAGTTTCTGGGTAGCTGGTAGACAGGAACTTAACATTACGAGAGCAGAAACGTCTCTGTTTGTTAGTGGTGGAGATTTCCAAATGGGGGCCCCCTCTTATTGGGACCACCCTAAAATAACACACAATCCAGTAGTTTCCCCCCTCTAAAATACGGTTCTACTCCCAATTCCAAAATGTCATGCCAAAACAAAACAAAACACAAAAAGAAGAAATTACAGGTGGCTGGGGACCAGCCTCTGTTTAATCTGTACAAATTAACACTTTGTGCTATTATTTTCATTTACAATCCCCAGATTGGGAGGGCTAACGTCCCCCCTTTAACCTCCTCTGCCTCCCAGGGATCAATTACGCCACCAGTTCAATGAATTCTCTAGTAGCTCCTAGATTTCCTTAGAGGACCTTTACAGCTCGCCCGGGTCCCAGTGGCTAAATGATATTTAGCAGAAGCCTCCAACATGGTTTGTCGGATAAGGGGGCTAACCCATAAAGCGAAATGAAAACCGCGACTGGGAAAGAGAAAGGGCAAAGGACACTATGAGACAACACAATAAAGAGACGCCCTGTAAACACGACTCCACTGCAGAAACGGATAATAAATAAAAAATCGGGCAAACAATCCGCCGAACGATGCCTTTCTTCTGCGCATGGTTTTAAATGAATGCACCGATGAAAGGGGTGCTCAGGAGTCAATGTGTACCAGGTTTTAACCTCAGAAGCTATGCATTGCTTTTTCCTTTGTTTCCCTATCCAATTTAAAGTTGGGAGACTTTACTTTATAAAGTATGGCTAATTTCAAAGAGTCCTCTGGTATCGACCCCAAATTTATAATAAATTACTGACGTTAGTTTGCCTCTCTACATCAGAGCACTGATACATAAGCAGAAATCTAATTAATAACTATACTTAGATGTAGCCATCAAAGGCAAAACCATGAGTAATTCTGAATTCACATTCCACACGTTTTTTTTAAATGTATGGGCATGTTTGTGTGTTTGTATTTGCATTCACTGAGCAGAAGAAAGGAAATAAAGAAGAGAAGCCTCTAACTTATTGGTAAAATATGAAATTAATGAGGGCTATGTCATCAGAATGCTTTAAACAAATTGAAGATGTTTAATGTTACTCTATTATCTTTCCTATTTTCAATGGGTGGTCGAAAGTCCTCAAGTACAGGATTGACAGCTTCCCGAGGAAAAAAATTCAAGTGAAAAAATATAATGTTTCAAAAAACCTATGATCTTTGAAATTGCAGACACAAATGAATAACTTCAAGTCGTTTCTTTGGATGGGATTTTTTACACCTGGCCCACACAGTCAAACCCTCACAGTGACTGCCCCCAGTGCAGAAAGGGTATCCACCTCTGCAGACGAGAGACAAAACCTTGGTCAGGACAGGTTTGAGGCACTCCACTTAAATGTCTCAGCTCTTCCACAGCGGCAAGGGGCCACGGTTGTCTGGCGACCTGCCTGGGAAACGTATGCTTACGAGGCTGAGACACTTCTCCCCGGGCCCCGCCGCTTTTCTGTCGCCCCTGTACATCCACAGATAAGAGCGGAGCAGACGCCAGGCTGGAAGGACAGACACGAGCGGAAGCAAGGATTAGGCCCCGAGCGCCCAGTGAGCCCACCGAAGACCGTCCAGACCCCGACACGCACCGACCCGTCTGCAATCCTTCCCCTGCCAGAGGAGCAGCCCAGAAACCTTTCTGCTCTCCATCCATGGGCTGAATTTTAAACCCAGGTTTCGAGGCTACTGTTGTCTCAACAAAAAGAGAACGGCAGAAGCCATCGTCGTTCTGAGCATCAAAGGGCCTGGGAAAAGGGGGGGGGGGGGTATGCCGTTGGTTCCTGTGAGTTTTCCAGACAAACGGAGCAGTTCGTTGACGCGCCTCTGTCTCTTTGAATAAAGAACGTCAACACGCCACTGCCAGAGGGATAAGCCATGCTGGAATGCAGGTAAACGATACAGCTGCAATGAACATCACAGGCCTTGCACGTTACACAAAGCACCCGGCCAACAGAGTCGTTCCTCAGTTCAGATCCTAGGAGTTTGTTCGGGGCACCTAGATACCCCTTTGCATATACCATTTGGTTTGTTCCTGCAACACACCGTTGGCTGCACCGTGACCACACTATCCACGATTTGAAGTCCATCCATCTAGCAGGAGGACAGTAGCAGAAGGTGCAAGACTTTATTTTGTAAAATAATTCTTAAATAAAAGTGCCAGAGCAGAATCCACTTTAGCAGCTCCCCCACCATCCCTGCAGCGACAAAAAGACACAGGTGTTCCGTTGTGTTACATTGTTGTTAGGTCTTACAGTTCCCCAACTTTTAGCCGTGTCGCCAGTGGTTTGTTTCGTGCTGACAATTCCATTTACGGAGTTCTCTTACGCAACGTGAACCGTGCCTGCCCTCATCGAGGAACTCTGCGATTCCTGACACTCATTACACGGATTTTAGAGGAACTGTCGGCTGTCAGTTTTGTCAGTTTCAATGAGGCCTCTGCCACGTGCATCCTGCTATTGCGTTTCAATTTATCTGTCATTGTTTTTGTCATCTTGTTACTTTTAAAACTCAAAAAATGCTGTTAACCACAACAACACTTTTATTTTCCGCCTGTTGAGTGTCATAATCTCACATTCGCATGTTTTGGTGCATTGCTGAAAAAAGCCGTCGGATCAAATCGAGTTCAGCTGATGAATTGTAACCATAATGCACGCCTTGGTTAGGGCAAGAGAGCACCACTTGAAGTGAATAAGAGATGCGGGAAATGCTGGGCCCACAAAGCCAACTGGATCATCAGCAGTTTCCTGCCATTGAGTCCGAGTACCGGTGTGGAACAAAGAGAACAGCAGGACAGAGCGAGGAACCTCAGCTGACATACGTCTGGGATGCCCACGGGCCAGAAAAGAAAAAGAAGGGGTCTTCCCTCAGACATGCTGCATTTTATAACATCCTTTTGCTGAAGAGTGAGATCTCTTTGACTTACACTGGGGTTCCCTGGCTCTAAAGCAATTCTGTAATAACATTTTGCAGAATTCACATCAGTGCTCTGAGACTCTATCAGATCCAGTGCTAATTTGTTGTGTTCAGCCTGTATTTCCTAAGGTACACAAGGTCCATTTCCTTCATTTATTCGTCGTCAGTTTTACTGGCCGTGATACCCCTCACAAGTTCCCAATTGGTAAACTTGCACAGTTTTAGCTGGAAGCTAATCTGTCCCTCTGTAATTTGTGGCTGTGTCTGTACTTGTCTGTATCGAGTCTGGAGTGATCTATAATTCGCTTTGATGCTCTGCGCTTGCTGCTGAAAATAAGCACCTCTGCAGCCTAAACAAACAAATAGACAACAGACTTTACGATACAGGGTCCCAAGAGATGGAATCAGCAGACTGCTTCACTACGGTGCACCGAGACTGACCAAGTGTCCTTGCCCACGCACCCATCCGATTCGTCACTGACCCAACTGGCCAGGTGTGAGACTGTAAGGGGGAACTGTAGCCTTCGGTCGTTGCCTAAACACAAAAGGGTGACAGTGATGGGAGCATGCTTGTTGCATCACCTGACACAATCGTCCCGACTGATTGGCAGGTCCACGTTCCTGGAAAACGGCTGACTGTCTGTCAATCACTGGATAAAGAGTTTGTCCGCCAGCGTCGACAGGCCCTCGGTGGATCTTCTGCATAAACGTGCAATCTGCAATTTTTCCTTGTCTGCTTGATTAGGGCCTCGGCCCGGTTGCATTGTTCTTTTTTTTACGGATTCCTGGAGCGACGATTCTGCTTGGGAGTCACGCCAGAGAAATAACATTATTAAGAGACGTCTCATGTGTCACCGCCCACAAAGCCGTTTGATGGACATGCTCATTTTGTCAGAGGATATTTATTTTTTCACACACAATCAAAAAATATAATAACGCTACTCTGACAGCTGATTTTTAAAACTTGTGTTCACCGAGTGAAGTTATTTGTATAAAAAACTTTATTTAAAACAAATGACCTTGAAGTTTTGAAAGTGGATTATTGCTGTCGGCTTGTGTGAGACCCAGAACTGACATCTACTGAGTGGTGAGGACCAAAATGTCCAGCAGCTTCCCAAATGTCAGCATGGGACAGTGTTTACGGCTGGATTTCAGTGTTACCCTGCTGATGTATCGTTTGCATATAATGTACTGTTCTTCGATCGTCACCCAAAGTTGCTTTGGATGAAAGCGTCTGAGAAGTAGACAAACATTTCAATAAACGCAGAGGAGCCATTTATTTTGCGTTTTACTGGATACGAATGAGACCATGTTGAAAAGCATATTTTTTAAAAAAGATCTTGAGATTACTTCCGTTCTTTCATTTGTAGAGCTCCTAATAGTAGAGCTTGTTCCATATCCATTTTCAGATTTGATTTAATCCATCTCCCACAGCTATTCCTGGGTTCCGTGGTACTTCACATTCTGTCGTCTCATTTTTCTTATCTTCATTTTGCTACTGTGCCCAGCAACTGTTGCCGTGAACGAGGTCGTCCGCTGCGCGAATAAATAACTACCGCACATGCCCTCAGATGAGCTTTCAATCCAGCGCCCACCTCAGAACATTTGCGATTTCTTCTGCAGTTGTCATGGCGCCCTGCCTCCAGGCCGTCCGCTCCACCCCCCGGCGGGCCGCGTCTTGCTGACAACCGAGCCACCGAGAGCGGCGGTTGCTTGGCACTCGAAGCCCATGTGAGGGGCAATATTTCACTGGGAGGTGACGTTTCCAGCTCATGCGTTCTCCAGGGAGAACACGTGGAAACAGAAGCAGAAGGTGAAGTGTCACAGAAACGGGGAGTTTGTCAACTGCAGGTGTTGCTTTGTCTTCCCAAGTCAGTCCCGTTGTGAACAAAGCAATACTTCCCTGGCCTGGATCCTGGTAACACGGACTAGGAGGAAAATGTCAACCCATCAGACTAACTGTCCAATACACCAAAGAGCATATTTTACAAGCCACACAGATAAAATCGAAGCAAATTTGGATTCAGAACAATGCTTTCGTCAAGAGGTCATGGACCTAAGAAATTGCTATTATCCGACAAAATCCACTCTTCAATATTCAAATTTTGTATGAAACACTAGCATGTTGGCAAAACTAGTCAATGTACCAACCCACTTAGCAAATGCCAAGCAAACTATTTTATCAGGATAAAAACATAAATGGCCAAAAGCCAGCATAAAGGTTCCCGATGTTCCCTCATGACACTCTCGGGATTTTATTGTTTCCAGTAACATTTCAGGACTGAATTTCCATGGGTCATTATTCAGGCTAATGCTGGGTCACCACGGATATTAGAGTCAAAAGTAAAACATACTGTCTCATGTTTAGATTCTAAAAATGCTGATGCCTCTTGGCTGTTCTTCCAACAAAAATAAAATAATAATGCAAACATTGTACTGCTGTAAAAAAATCAGTCACTTGGTACGAATGAAAATGTATCTCACATACGCCTGACATCACTTCTTCGGGCTGCGGGGGCACACCATCTCCACAGCGAAGCAAGCCGTGATTACCCGACAAGATCATATTACCGTGCCTGTCGGGGTTTTTTTTGAGAGGGCCATAATAATATTTAGTATTCTTTGATGACATTAACATTATTGATATGGTTGACATACCTATGTTTAATAGCACGTTTGGAAATCTGACTGCCCACCAGCAAGTTTGATTAGATTTCAATTCCTGTATTTGAACAAGAACAAAAATATTGAATGTTAACTAATAGCATTATTAAAGACTCACACATAGCCTATTCAGCAGAGCTAAGCAGAATTTCTTTGGGTGCGGGTTCCTTACTGGGTTTCTGACGGTGTTAAGCTGCATGAAATATCTAATAGCCTGCAGTAGCCTGAAGTTTCTCAATACTTACACTCAACAACTGTATAAGAATACTCACAGGTCAAAGGGGATTGGGGTTTTTCTTTTTTATTCCCACTCCCACTGACCTAAGCGACACTCATTTGATCATTCAATCATGATACATCAGAACAATTAAATAAGGCCGACATGTATACTTCTGAGAAAGACGACAATTTGGCTTTACCACAATAATTTCATTTCTTTGAACTGAAAGCCCACGGAGGGGGCCTAACAAACTGTCATCTATAAATGGGCTTGCTTTTGGCAGGAAATGGAGTGAGAGATTATTTTACTATCGATCCCTAAGTTATATGAACACTGTATTTTTAATAGGTCCACGAATTAGGCTAACAACACTTCTTTGTGTCAGCAACTTTGTTACTCACGTCCCGAAGTGTTGGAATTACAATATATATGTACGTGTCAGTGGGTGTGCTTGATACATTTACCAAGAACAAGTACTTGTAGAAATGTATTTGTTGTTTTCAAACAATTTCCAATAAAATAATAAACCTGATTCAATCCACAAAATATCAACCATCCGCTATGATTCAGTCCACCGATTACTGAAAATAATTGTAAATAATGTGATTTTGATGAGTTCTACGACTTACGGAAAACATGGTGACATTAACGATTAGCATCACTGCTGCCAACTCTCGCAAAAAGCAACAAAAAAAAAGAATCTTGTCAAAATAATCCCAATAAAAATCCAAATAAGCCACTTGCCAATAATAATAATAATAATAAAAAGTCTAATCCCTCGCGTCGAAGGAGTCGTGCACAAATAGTTTACAGTAGACGCATTCTGATCTGCTGTCATCGACAACCAACAACTGAGTCTTTTACTTGGGATATTTTTTCATTTTTCCCCAAAACGATTGTAATTTGCAATGCTATGCCCATTGCATCAGTGGCATGGCCCTAAATTATCATACTACAAGAATGGACTTGACAGCAAACATGAAGCTAAAAGAAAGGGCTTAATTTAGAGTTTGGTCAAAATTTTCCCCAGAGAGGCAGGATTTTCTCATTAAAACTTTTAATTGGGCATTGGTCGGTTGTCCACTGTCAAAATTTAAGCGACTGTAGGAAATAACAAGCACAAAGTCACTTGTTATTATTGGACTTGGCAACCATGTCAAGGCATAGCTTCGGGGGGGGCAGCACACCCAAAGAGCCAGAGGTGCAGGTGGTCATAGGTATGAAGAGCGCACCCTTTTTCATAATAAACAATCAGATATAACCCACATGACTCTCCCCCCGTGGAAGGCATGTTAGAGGTCTTTACCTTGTAACTTGAGTGTAAAGCGTTACTGCCTTTACCTAAGCCAGCATAGTTTATGAGTGAAATTGCTCCATAAACGTTTTTGTAAATACAAACATATCTGGTTAAATTTGGATATTGGTTTGGTCCATTTGTATATCCTTTAAGAGATTACCGTTATCCATTTATGGATGGAAGCCTGCGCGTACTTTTTTCGTTTCACCAGAAACAAAAAAAGTGTTTTGCTATCCAGAATTTGGAATGCAGCTTTCACATTCACTTTCATTAAAATATGAATTTAAAGTAGTAATCCTTTTGCGGATAAGGCAGGAAGCGCTAACATTCACACAAGTGGTGACACGTGGAGTGTGACTAAGTCGACCCGAAGAGGTTGTCCAGGAAAGCTGACAGAGGAAACACTGACATTAGCTGGGAAGCTACAGAAAGAGAAATGAAACGAAGTGACCACTGCAAATTTGTCCCTATCAGGTATGCAGAGGCAGCCGTTGTGTGCAAAGTGGCTTGCAAGAAAAGCATCTGGGGGCTAATGGGCTAAGAAATATGCCAAATATTTGTATAGAGTAAAAATTAAGAATGTTCTTCCATGGTCACCATTTGCGTTTGAAGAGGAACTGAGCGACCCACCTCAGCATTGGTGACATTGGCTGCTGATAATGTCTTTATCGACCTGGTTCAGACACGCATACGCAAGTCGGTTAAGTTAAGAGATGCTAATGGGATCTACAGTTGGGTTTTTTGGGTTCTGGTAGGCAGATCAAATGCAAAGTGACAAGTGTAGATGTCAGCCGTGAGTCACTTCAATGCATGTATTACAAACAGAAAATACTATGCTTGTTTTTAAATATATTACGAGGGACAAGTGATTCAGCTTTTAGGCCTGCCTGCTATCAATAACATGTCCAAATTAGCTTTTAAATTTTTAAATTTTTAAATTAGAGAAGAATAATCAACAAATTCAAGCAACACCCATTAACCGAAAATAAAAAGCCTATCAGCGCATTCAGGCACACAACATTACGGTGTCCGTTATCTTCACGCTCCCCTTACAGAGCTGCCCAACGTGTTCCACAGCTTTGACTGATCAGGAAAGACAGAGGCTTTCTGCGACGCCATGTAAAAACGCCATGGACGGATATCACAGCTCACCAGCGTAATGCTGTCGACGTTGGCACTTTTCTTCTCCTCTTCAGTTTTTTCCCCCCCCAGGTGGCACACTGGCTGAAAGAGAAAATATTACATAAATATGGCGTTAGATAGTTCACTGATGTGACACCCAGCTGCGTGAGATCTGTGGAAGTCTGCTGAAATAAATTGTATTTCAGAAGGAAACATGATACATATATATATATTTAAAAGGGGGAATGAGATCACAAATTAGTTTGATTTACAATTAGCTTTCCACAAGTGATATTAGGAGTACAAAGATTTTAAACTGGGAATATGACCCTTTTTATTTGATCTATAATCAATAACAACTCTGTTACTGGTACTGCTGGTGCTACCACCCCCACCCACCACTAACAATGATAATACTAATAATAGTCACCATAACAACAGCAAAAACAATAAGACTAAGGACAGGAACAGCGGAGACATTACGGTATTACATAAGATTTTCGAAACGAATCACACAGGCGAGATCTGCGGAGGAAGGGATCATTACTGAATTTGCTGCTCCGCATGTTAGCTGTAGAAGCTTCTCTCCCGGTAATAATGCCAGCCTCTTTCCCTTCACCGTCAGTTTAGCATTTCGAGTGGTGGTGAGGGGGAGGAGAGGGGTGGGTGGGTGCTCCAGGAAGGGCATGATTGCCCACCAGAGGCACAGGATTGATGCTGAATTGTCACACAGAATCAGTCCTTTAAATACAAGAGAAAGCATAGACACTGTAGACCAGACCAATGGAGTCTAAGGAGTGTATTGAACAACTTGTTGTTGGTACTCAGATCGAAGTTGTTGCTTTTTTTCCTATTCTGTGGTAAGGTGAGCGGTGGATGTCGCATACAGACACAGATACAGAATAAAACATGAGATTTAGCAATTCACCTAAATATTTACTGTTCAAAATATCAATTTTATATACATATACAAATACATATACATATACATATACGTATAGTAACTTGGTTACATTTCGCATGTTCAATAGGTTTCATTAATTACTGCATGTTAATGCCATGTTAAGGAAGACCAGGCTGTTACAGGCGATCCTATCAATACATGAAAATGTTTTACCCAGTTTTCTTATGCTTAAAGTTATATGTATGTTGGAAATCCTGTGCGGTCTGAAGTGATACGATCATGTATCATGTATCAATAGAACACAAATATGTGCTTTATAGATGTTCAAAAACGTAGACAGCCAAGGAAGAACTATCAAAAGACCACTTTTTATTCCACTAAACCTCCACTGTACAACACACTCACTTGTGTTTAACAGGAACAAAAACCCTTTCTATATAAAAAACAAGAGCGTGG
>JAOVYW010022526.1:0-32530 GCA_025775045.1 Hiodon tergisus | reverse complement strand
TTCCTATGAATGGAATAAGTAATAGAAAATCACCTGGGTATTGTGTCAAATGTCAGAACGGTATAAGATTAAATAGCAAGGAAACCCAGTATAAATAACGAAGAACGGTTAGCTTTGAAAGAAATGCACATCGCGATCTCTTAAGAGATTAATTTACAAATTAATTTACACAAATTAATTTAAATACACAAAAATGTCGCAATTGCGGTTATTAGCCTAGTTTGTTTAATTTAATTTGTGTTTACAACGGCTATGTAATACGGTATTGCTGTATATCATGAAAGCCACCATATGCTACTATTACTACAGTATCGTAAAAGTCGTATTTTTGGCCTAAACATCCTTAAAAGCTGAAAAGAACATCAAAGAATAGGCCGCGCGCGTGCACGCGAGCAACATGCCAATTCACGGTAGGGGGACCGATTTCGGCACAACACCGGTACTGTATGTTACAAACGAGCTTAATTTATATTAAACGCGAAGTGTTTTATCTCTTATTAAATGTCATTTTTAATACCCAGCCTCTAAAGATAGCCTAGATATAACTGTATAATTATAACCACAGTGTTGACCTTAGTATATGGTTTAATCAAATTTCACAACAGTTTGTGCTCAGTCTTGTCCAAATAGAAAGTATTAAATCTGTCTTGATTTCTCTATACAAAACTTCTCTGCTGGGCTGCCTTGTTAAATTAAAGCACATTTGTGAGAACTCCTGCAGTTATTTCTTAGCTAAACAGCAATGCCAAGTGGTAGAGCCAGAAGCAGAATGGACCTTCATCTTCATTGTTATTGCCCTTGGAATGTCAACAATTGTCAGTTATCTTAGAACATAATGGGAACACACAGTGCTTAATTTGTAAATCCGGAGGTCCCGGAACACAGAGAGGGTGCAATCAAAATAGGTGCCGGTCCGAATCTGAATTGAACACAGATCCAATCAATAGATCCAAATCTGGGAGGTCCCGGATCCTGATCTTTCATCTTTTGATCTTTCAGTTTCTTTATAGACCCGGATATCTCGGGAATAACCAGAACCCCCCCCCCAAACTGTAGAGAACCATTAATGCATTGCTAATCGTTTTGTATTCCTTTACTTTGCATTAAAACTGATACAAAGGACATTACCATTTAATATCTAAAAGAGTCGTAATATTGGTGTAGGTTCTTCGTTAAATACTGAATATTGAGTCACCAAAAAAGGAATCCTAATGTCAGGATATTGACTTGATTTTGGAATTATATGAATAAACTATACTTTACATAATTCTAAATACAAATTTTTTATTGAATATATACATTCTGTAGATAATTATTTTCATCAGTATGCAGATGTTTAGTAAAATAGGCCTGCTGAAGGCTACAAATGAATTTCTGTTCAAATCCACTCTAAAGTTTGTACTTGAAATAAACAAAATGAAGCAAACATATGTTTAAGTTTATTCAATTTATTCATACAAAATAAGCAATGTCTTCCTTGTATCTGAAGTGCCAGACCTTTATAACAACATAAATCAACAGACCGAACAAAAAAGCATTTTTTTGTACAGAAGTAGGTCAGAGTGTTTGAGGAAAATTATATTTATTTAAAGGCAATTAGTAGAAACCACTCATCACCTATACAAAAGACTATGAAAGGATACAAAAATATATAACATCTCTTCAAAAATGCGAAAGAATGCAATACTAATGTTTTACAGAAAACTTCCTACTCACAATAAAACAGTTGTAAACATATGTATAAAACAAAAAAACATTAAACTTATGTCACAAAATCCAACGCATCAGGGTTAATGGTCCCCTGCTCAAAGTAAACCCACAAAAAATGCTCTCATTTGGAGTTTTTGGGTCACCCCAAACTTTAAAAAAAATCCCCCAAAAAATCAATTCCGTTCACAGATAGGGATTAGGCCCGTCTCTGTCCACAGCTCCCCAGGATCAGGAGGCCGTGTCCACCACACACCTGATAAAGAGCGTGTCGTCCTTGCTGTAGGCATGCCTTGTGGAGCGCAGTTTGCCCAGAGGGAAGAATAGGGGGCAGCCGCTAGCCACGTTCATGTCTGACACAGGGCGCTGAAAGGACGAAGAGGAGAGGTCGGGCCGGAAAGCGTCGATTACATGCTCCTTCAGGTTCTGATCCAGCAGGAAAAATGTTACCTGAAGGGGAGGAGAGATGTTTCAATCTGGTTGCACTATCCATAGACTTAGATTGGGTTGGACGTACAAAGGGTATGAGACCTAGAGTGCTGACTGACAAGTAACCAGATTTTTCCGGAACCGGATAACGCGCTTGTTCCCTATCCTGCGACAGGGCTTTGAAGGACACCCAGAAACCCGAAGTCCAGTGGTAAGGGTAGACAAGCCGTGGCACCCTCTTGTAGGAACCGCAGAGAATGCTGCGCTGTGCTCTCCTCTTGGGAGCAGGTGCATCTGAGAGAAACCACCTTGCCAGGCACAGATTTGTTCCATTAAGGGAAGACTTGCCGGCATGGGGAATGAGTGGAGCAGGACAATAAGAAACACACAGAGAGTTCTGAAGACCATGAGGCATTTATGTCAGCTCATGCAATATGGATGGGTTTTCCCCATCGGGGCGATTCTGTCAGAGAAGCTTTACAGGCAAGACAGAGAAACACACAAACACGCACAAATCGGCGTCATGCTGGGAGGTAAGGATGGCTCCAAACCAAACCCTCTCCACGGCCCTTATCTAATTACATGTTCAGGGAATGCCTGGGCTCTGGATGGGATCCATTCAGGGGAAATAAAAACTTTATGCCTTTTTGCAGGGTTTTCATCTAGTCTTAGTTTAGTTTAATTTAGTTTTTTCAACATTGTTTTCGCTGGCAGGCCCAATTGGAAATAATCTGAGGGAATTCATTCCGGTTGTAATGGTGCTTTCTGGCAGAAATATGTCTGGAGTCGGAAGAACAGGAGAACTGAAGCTGTTCCCAAAAGCCCGGAGCTGAACGTGGAATTTTTTTTACCCAACCTACACAGGTTGTCACATCTGTATTGAAAAACACCTCTAAAACATTTACCCAAGCCAACAGTTAATATCCTCCTAAGGTTTCTTAGACATTAAAATATCCTGCTGGTCTGCTTTGTTTTTTTTGAGGCATCTCGCAATTAACATCCAATGTTACGGACACACAAGGTGACAGAACATCTAATTAAAATAACGATTGCAATTAAACAAACTACAGTCCGAGGTAAAAAAAAACAATAGGACCCAAAACTTACCTTGTGTTTGAATGGCCAGGCAAGAAGGGCATCATACTCCCCCTTCATGACGACAAAGAACAAGGAGATGTGTGTTCCTTTGCCAACCCCATCCCCGTTCAGGTACAGTCGCATGCAAACCCTGAATCCGTACCTTGATGTGTAGAACGCTGATGGAAAACACAATATTTTAAACAAACAAACAAAAAGCTTTATTTAATTGCATTGGATACATATAGATTGAAGTGTGTAGCTGTTCTGGGTACTGAGTGATGCCCATGGAGGCTGAAGTGACATAGGTACATTTCAGCCTTGTAGTGTGACCTTCGAGCAAAGATGTTCCACATGGACAAATGGGACAACATCAATTAAGAAGATAATTTTTTAAATATCCTCAAGCACACCGTTTAAATGTTTGTTGGGGAACCAAATCTGCATCTCGTGGAACGGACCTAAACATTATTAGCGCTTCCCCTAAGCTTTTAGTCGTTCATTAGAACATTAAACCTAGGATTTTAGTTTGGAAGCACAGAGCACACATGGTGCAGGGGTTTTCGAAGTGTGGGTCGGGATCCCCTGCTGGGTAGGGTGGATGGGGCAGGGGATGGTTTTTTTAAATACGCACAAATCATTTTTTGTTGGGTATTAAATTGGAATAGGTCTTACTTCCTGTGCACATCCGTCTACTTTATTTTTAATGTATTTTAGTGAGACCTGCTATGATCATCAGATGTCACGTTAGCTTTTTTTGTCCATACGTTCTTGAAATCTCCAAATTTGTCACATCCATCCGAATGTGCATTGAATAATCCATTATTGGTACAAACGGAAAGGCAAACGAAGTCTAATCACGCTGTATCAGCAGATGTGTTTATTTATGACTAAATACATTTTTAATATGGAAGAAAACGATTACACCCACAAGCTCTTCTGAGGGTCTGCTCATGGAATGTTTGCCCCTGCATTCTGCATTTAACTAGAAATGTTCTGAAGAATCAACAGAGAAAACTTAATCCAATCGCTTTCACCAAATTCTAACGGATGTGTATATAGAGAAGTTTAGCTGCGTTGTTTTTCTTGAATAAAATATAGCATATTAAAAATTAGCATAAGCCTTTATACCGGTTACAAAGTACATGAATGTTCATTGTTTTAGTAGAATTTATTCTAATAAAAATAACAGTGGGGGGTGGGGTAGGGGGTCACACAATATTTTTTCACCCATTAGTGGGTCACGGTTGCGAAAAAGCTGGTGTACACAATTTTTATTATTAAGAATGGTCAACCAAATATTCCATAGGACAGACACCCTGTTGCTCATTGGAGCCCAGAAACGCCATTTCTTTGTATGTGGCATGTTGACTTGATGACCTGTGAATATAAACCCCAGGAAGTGATTACCCCCTCCCCCGCCACCCCCTCCCACCCCGACAGACTGAAATTCCCCGATGGGACAGAGAGCACCACACCTGGAGAGTAGTGGTTGTTCCTTCGCCCCGCGGCCGCCTCTTTTATCTTCTGGCTGAGGTCGCACACCCTCCACAGCAAGGTGCCATCGTAGGAGACCTCCTCCTGGGCCGAAATCCGCTGGCACAGGCTGCTGAGGAGCTGGTCCTTGATGGCCAGTTTCCGCTGCTGCTCTGCAATCTGGAAGGGTGACGAGGTAATGATGAGCTGTGCGGCTGAACTGCGATTGGGTGTTGAGGTATAACGCTATGGGAACTGAAAAGGGGTAGTCCTGAGCAGCTATGTCAGGAAAAACGTTGGCACAGCTGCGGACTGAGCCCCAGGGTTCAGGCCATGGCATTTTCTTACTCAGACAGGGAGTCCCAAGCGGCAGTGAAAAGTGGACAGGGTTGGTTTGAGTTGCCGCGGGATGTTCTCCCGCGGGACGCTAAGGATTCTGTACACAGCTGTCTGGCCTGCAGTGTGTTAACTGCAAATGCGGACATTTACAGAGAGAATGATAAAAAAACTAAAAGCTCAGCCAATAACATCAACTTCATTTTACAGAGGCATCTATTAGGATGGTAAAATGCATATCCACTCTTACAGAGAACGCAAACATTTATTTTATTCCACTCCCATTATTTAAGACTATTTTAAGTGTGTTTTTGCCTTGAATGACTGGCGTGCACAAGATGAAAATGCACCTAGGGTCACAGAGAATTGGATTAGATCTGAAATATTTTTTCCAGGAAACAGTGACTTCTGTCAATTTCATGTCCAGTTTTTCAAAAACACGTGACACATGAGTCAGACACATGAGTCGCTTGTTTTTGTTAGACACATCGCATTTTTTTCTTCGTTTTCCCTCCATGGTGAGTGACCCTCAGTTAACTTATTTTCCATTATCTTGCCGTTTTGGCACAGACAAGTCAGCAAACGCTGCAGTTTAAAATCTCCAGATGCATTTTCTAAAGCTTCATCGAGATCCTTTTTGGAATATATAACAATCCGCCCTGGAATTCAGAAGAAAGATTTCTACATAAAAATTCACTCTGCTGGTTAAAAGCCATTCCAATGAGAGCAGGTTTTCCTTTTGACTTGTACCTGATTCTCCAGGTGCTGGATAATCTCCCTGTTGCTCTGGGTCTGCCGATCCAGCGTGGCCACACTCAACTGGGTCTTCTCCACCTCTCGATTAAGGACAGTGATGATGCTCTCGTAGATCTGGACCCTCTGCTGCAGCTCCTCCAGCTGCAAACCTAGCCGGATGGTGGCTTGGTGGCCATCCTGCAGGCTGTGGGCCTCCTCCAGCGCTCCACCGTCACATCCATCCGCCTCCACCTCAAACCCGCTGGCCTCTGCCGACCCCAGTGACCAGGCTGCCACCTGCGCCAACGGGACCTCCAGGGCCCGGCCTTCCTGCCTGCTCCTGGAGGCCGGCAGCAGGGACGTCTGCAGGCTGCTGGTGGCATGGAGCAGGAGCTGGAGGTGACCCACGTGGTTGGCACATTCGTGCTCCTTCACCTTGTCTGTGTTCCCCTGTGACACGTAACCATTTGGGGTTAAGAGTTAATCTGTCGTGTGCAAGGAAAGACTCACAGCACCTAGCAACGTAGGCAACCATTGAGCCCCCGCTTGTCCTTAGAGTGTTTCACGCTCCCTTTGTACTAGTATACACAAATAGACTTCTGTAGGCCGTGCTGATATTTAAGCGTGTCAAAAAGAGCAGACTACCTTGAATGTGCAGCCAACTTCAGCGAAACAACATTTTTCTTTTTTTTTGGAGCCTGAGGGCTGATGACTCTGTGAAGACAAGGACATTGCCTAAATGGCCAGTGGAAAATTGACGATGCAAATTAAACCAAATTAATTTCCCTTGTATGATATGAATAAAGTAACAAAATAAAATGTTCAATTAACCATACCAGCGAACAAATAATGTAATACTATAATAATAATAATAATAATAATAATACCTTAATATGCACAAGAATCAAAACAATGTACAATCAGTGGTCATAGCCAAGTTTTCCTGAGCACTAAAAGCGTTATGGATGGCAGGGTTTTGTATGAATTGAAATGCATCTCTGATAAAAAGAACTACTCAGTCAGAGAAGAATGGAATAGGCTTTATCCTTTACCTTCTCTTTTCTCTCTGCTTTGTGTGGCTTCTTCGCCTTAGCTAAACATGGACATTCGTGTTTCTGCAATGGAAAATCAAACTGCTGAACAGAAGAGGCAGAAGGACCTTCCAAATAAAAAGCACATCAAGGCGAATAAAAAGCACAAACACTAAACTGTTGTTGTCCATTTTACTAACAGAGAATTTTCCCCCGTTTGAAGCTTGAAATTTAGGGCTAACCCTTTTCTTTAAGCAAGTAAACACAGAGTGCAAACAGATGTACAGGGATGTCCGTCTGATTCTATTGTCATGGCCAGCGGCAGCAGTTTGGGAGCCCTAAGCACAGCTCTCCACCTCCCTGCATCCCCCTCCCACAAACAATTTATTTGTTTCTATCCACTCGATTCACCAAAAGTTAACTAATAAAATCAAAGAGAAACACATGCATTTTTATCATCCCGTCTCATTATTTAAACTAATTTTGGAAACCACCCAATGACATCATGTGAACCACTGAACGCCCCAATTCCTAGAGGATATCAGTGATGTTAAGTCACAGTTTCCTCTTTTATATATATTTTTATTTACACCATTTTCATTTCCCCATATCAGCCCCCGTTCCCTGCACTCACTGTCCCTCACCGTCCCCTGCAGCAGCACCCCCAACCCACAGGGACTCGCCAAGTCTCTGGGCTGACGTTGGTACCCATACAGATCTGTACGTGCGGTCAGACGGCACTCTCACTCTACTGCTTAGTCAGGGCTTTCGGAACTGTCGAGTGGTATGGGTTTCATTTTTTAGCTTTCGCAGATTGTTTTTGAAAACTGTGAAATGAGTTAGCAGTTCTTAAATACGTTACAATTTGCTGTGAGCGCACTTTGCGAATTGAATTGTGGTACTTTGTAGCGATAGCTAATTCTCTAAAAAATGTCTCCCCAATGAAAAGAGAAAAACTAATTGCTGGCAACTTCAAAAAGGGGGTAAGCAACAACTGACACTGAAAAGTACAGATTGATCAAATGTTAGAACCTTCCCTAAAGCCACCATTTCACATATGTAAAATTTGAATGTCAATGTTACATTCACTCGCTCTCAAAGCAGACAAATTCTGTTACCAGGCTTGGAGTCCACACAGGAGTCTTCTCTCACTGTATTACTCAGCCTGGGTTTCGAAGTTCCCCTATTACTAATCATCCAACACTAGAACCCCAGTCTGGGATTCCCAAATTATTATTATTTTTTATTTAAAAAGGTGACTGATTCAAACTGAGAATCAGAAATGCACGAAAATGTTTTTGTGATATAAAGTCAAGAGTCCCTGCAATTTTCCCCTACGCTGGATTCTCATCCCTCACCCCCCAAAAATAGTGGCAAGAATCGTAATAATCCAATTTCATGTATGTATTCACACATAGGCTCACTTACCTGCATGTCCACATGACTCATTTCCTGGGAACAGGTGGGACATAAGGAAATGTTGTTTGGACAGCCCTTTTCCAGGTGACTGGCTAGCTTCTTCCTCACAACCATGTGGCCGCAGCCAACGTTGCATGGTATCAAGGCATAGTCACACTGGCTCTGATGATCCTGAAAACCCAAGGAAATGCATATTCAGTGCTACTTATATTGCATCTATATAGATATATTTACACACGCACGTGGACACAAAAACCTTGGCCCTAATGCAAAACTGGACCATTCTAGCCTGCCAGCTGAGTTCCATACATACAGGGAGGATTTTACAATATACAGCACACCAGTATAACCTGGGCTAAGTAATAGTTAAAGCTGTGAACTTGTAGGAGACAGCAGGCTCAAATCCAAACCAAAATTCTAGGGAAATGCAAATGGTATGGACAGCTTAGACAAATAATGTACTTTTGAAAAAGGATACATTTCAGAATTGTTCTTGCTAAAGAATTAAATGACTGAATAAATAATTTCACAGCACAACTGACTTCCACTCACGTTGGACTACGGACCACTGAATCACTGTCAGGAGTAAATCGTCTTATTCTATACAACTATATTAGTGTACCACGGAATGATAGTCTAGAACTAACTGTGAGACACTTTTAACCTCAGCAGTGCTTCTTTCTTTGCGGCACGGTGAATGCATTGCACCTCATAGTTCTTCAGTACACTCCTCCAGGTACAGCCCTGGTTGGCGCAGTGCACTTTCAGCTCCAGGATCTCCTTGTTGATGGCCGCGTCGTTGAAAAACTGCAGTGACAGAGAGTGTGGTGATTTAGACAGCATTCCCTGAGTATAGTGCAAGTTGTGTCGCTTAAACAACGGCATTCCATTCCACATTTTATTTATTCAGCAAACAATGGATTTTATTAAAACAGCTCCTAGAATGTGGTGTAGCACCTCTACAAAAACAGCCTTGATCTGACTTACAAAGGCGGGCTGTCTAAAGCTGTCTAATGTCACTTTTCGGGTATTTTATTCAGGTAAGTCCCCAATAGCTCTGGTTTTTATTTCACCTTGGGTGAAACTGGGTGAACTGAAGGCAGAAGTCCTCAGTTGATCGAGACCCCACATTTCCTGTGATTTTTTTAAAACTCCAATTAACAATGGAACCCTGGCAAACGAAACACTTCCTAGAGGTTAAACAGACCTCAAATGAACACATTTGCCCCCATTATGCTTTGTTTATATTTAACACAAACATTTTCTAGAAATTATTTGAATCTGCTGGTTCCGAATCCTGGTCCTGTGTTGGCAGGCTTTCCATTCTAGCCAAGCAATTAAAGACTCCTGTCAACTAATTACCCTAATTTAAATCATTTAGTTTTTTACTCACATAACCAAGGTTGATGGCTATTTAAAGAGACATGAAAAACCTCCTGGATGGTGGTCCACCAGAACCAAAATTGTGGGTCATAATTATCCACACAACCCCACTTTGAGGGGGACTAAGATTTCAGTGCCAGCGACACCTCTACCTACTGTTGGGAGTCCCCGATGACGTACGGTATTCACCAAAAGGTACTAATTAAGATGAGTAATTAGTTTCTTTAAATGTATAACGTCATTTAACTACTGGATCAGTTCAGTTATGACAGCCCTTGGAGAACCCCTCGGATTCCGCTACAAACTTAAAGGTATATGTAGCCACGTAACCCAATATACTCCCACGGATGAAGGGCCTTCGCCTCGGTTCAGTTAACGGGTTACATGCTCAAAGAAATGCCTTCCATCTAATGCATCTTAGTCAAAACTACAAATACATTTTCTATTAACAGAAACTGTTATCCCCCTTTGTCACCGCTGATTAGCTCCAGATTAACAACTTTATGCGTCATACTTTCTTCTCTAAGTTTTTGCCTGACAGGCAGCGAGACAGACAGAAAAAAAAGAAAGAAAATCAGACAGACCAAGCTTACGATCATCTCTGCAGCACCAAAAGAGAGCTTTGCACAAAAGGGGGATTTACCCCCTTTTTTTCCATTTCCACCTAAATATAATCCTCACTTGTTTCAGTGCACAGCATCCCCAACAATTGCTCAAACATCGTTAGTATCAATATCCCCATGCCCAGAAAATAATAAGAGTTTTCAAACAAGCTCTACTCCAACAATAAAATGTGTTAAAGACAGTCGACGTAAGCAATTTTGTCCCGTTTCAATCGAAAACTTTAACTCTCAGTAAAACCCAACAGATTTACTTCCAAGACAGAATATTTTTATACTCACATTGTCTGGTGTTAGAATGCTGTTGCAATTGTCTAAATTTTGATCCTCTTCTTTGCACCTCTTACACACCAGGTTCTTGTTATTCCTACACGCAAGCACACACACACACACACACACACACACACACACACAAAATGTACGTGAAGAACAACACCCTCAAGTTAACAAACAAGCTAACATGTATTAATAAATCATTACAAGTCATGACGCTTCATTTTTTTTACAATGCAATGGAATATATATATATATATATATATATATATATATATTATAATTAAAATAAAAAGTGTGTAACAGAGAAGTGGAAAAGGCTATTCTGAAGGCCTCGTCACACAGTTCATAATCTGGGATAAATTGTCCAGTCCGGGGAGGTTGATTAATGTGACAGAGAACATAGATACAGTCAAATTTGACATACAGATTCATGACTTCAAAAAGGTCTGAAACTGTTAAGAGAAATAATATCGAAAGTTTTATCTGTATTTATTCATAATGCAGAAGAGAAAAAAAGAACAACAAAAACATACTAACGACAGATCATAAATTTAATGAGACCTCAAGACTTCGGCGTTCCAATGAATGTAGCTTAATGTAAAAAAATAATAATAATAAAAATGTTTAACATCTTTCAAATAAAGTAGCCAGGTCAAGTGTCAATAGGATCTAAATATGTCGGTAATGAAAGATTTTACTGGTACAGGTGTCGAAATTGCACCTCAAAAGGTAGATACAATGACATTAATATGGCCATCCAGCACACCGAGTGACCAAACGGAATACAAAATTATAATAACTTACCTTACTAACCAGTTGACGCAGGCCAGGCAATAGCGGTGACCGCACATAGTCTGGCGAGCTTTATTCAACACGTTGTTGCAGTTGCTGCACAGGTACTTGTCCTTGGGCACATCGTCGCAGATACTCTGCGGAAAACCGGAGGGATACTCATTTTCGCCAGGTGCAGACGGAACGCTATCTAAATCCCCCGTCGTTTTTTCTGCCATTCGATTTCAATGTTAACCGCGAGTAAGTAGGCTATAACAGCGATTATGAATGCACCTGTTACCTTTATAAAGGAAGCTAATAAAAAAATAATTTTTAAAAATGTCACATATTTATCCACTGAAATGTTAAAATCCGCCGGCGTCACTTCTAACGTAAAGGTCAATGATACTATTTAGGCTACTAGCTAACCACATTTAATCATAACTTTTAAGGGTTGTAAAAAAAAAAATTACATCGGATTTCCCCTTGTCAAAACGGAAATTGCGTACTTGAACCCTCAGTATACTTGATCAATATCAAATTTTCATAATGTCTGTGGAAGTTTAAAAAAAAAAAAAAAACATATATGTTCTATTAAGTCAGTTTCGCAACAAAGTGAAAGCAGGGCTGTTAGCATCAAGTGGATTTCGTCGAGTTTGTAATTTCTGCACTTTGTTTATTTTGGCAAGTTTGTTGACAACGTCATAAACTATGGATTCATAATCTGTACTGCGAATATCGCAACAGTTAAGAGTTTCAAGAGACAATATCAAACCGGTTTCTATTTTGTGTAGTTTTGTTTCCTAAACAACGGCGTATTAATGTGCCTCAAACATGTAATAGTCACGAGTCTCACAAATTAAGTTTAATCCGCTTCCACCTACACTAAGAATGGAGACATGGAAAGTCCCCGTTACAACATAATTTCCAGAATGAGGCTATCTTTCATTTTCACAAAATTTCACTGTCTACGTAGCCAGAAAGTCCCTCCCCGCCACTCGCGATAGATACGACACTGCAACGTCAGTAACTGTAGGATGTAGCAGAAGTTTAGGCATTATAGGCTTACGGGAAAACCCTTAGACGGGACATTTATATAAATACAAACAATACAAGATTAATCAGGCGACTTTTGGGTATTTATTTACATTTTAACGCGTAGTGAGATGAAGAATAGTTTGAAGTGGAAGAACGTTTTGGAGGGCTTTTGGAAGGGTAAAGTTATAATGTGCACATAAGTAATAGCCTACTTTACTTTAAATTGCATAACTATTTTGTGTAACAAGCAAAGAGAGGAGTTGAATGCCTGCCATACTGAAATTAATGATACAAAGACTCGCTGTTTATATATCAGTTTCATGTGCAGGTTCATATACAGCAATTTTTGTACTGGCAACAGAACACGGTTTACTCTTTTTTCTCTTTGGTCAGTTTAAGTCTGAAACATTAACAAGCATGTCTTTATAAGATAGACATAGAAAAGTAGTTGACTTAGCAGCAAAGGTGTGGCCCCCCTAATGGGTGGGTGGCAGGATGAGGATGGTGTATCATGTACTAGGAGATTAGAGAGCATTGAGTGTAAGCGACGGCAGGAAGCCCCCGGCCATCCTCTCAAAAAGCACCAATTTGGCAGACTCCTCTGGCAGGCAGGGGGATATGTGCCGTTCCAAGGACGGCTCCCGGGTGCCTTCCAGATCTCCGGTGCTCAGGAAATCGCCTGCTTTGGGCTGTGTGGCGGGTGCCATGGCGAGGCTTAGCAAGGGGTGACACTGTGAAAACAGCTGCGGTGGCTAAAGCACCTGAATCTTTCTGAATAAATAGTTGACTTAAGTGAGCCTGAATTTGGCTGCCGCCTAACTTCATGTGTTTCCTCCTCTTAGTTGTCATCTAAAGTACCATGAAAAAGTATTTCACTCCTGTCTAATTTTAAGCATTTTTGCAAATTTTTCACATTGAATTTGATTGTATCTTTTTCTGGGTTGTAGTAGTAAGTAAAGGGAGTCTATGAGGGAGAAAAATGCACCAAAGTCCGTTTGGTGTGCAAGGTAATCAAATATGCAATCTTCAGGTGTGATAAAGTTATTGCCACTCTAGTTAATGTAACCCACTTGTACAGATAATTATGCTCTTGCCATGATTAAAATGAATTCCTGTGGGCATATGGGAAAAAATGTTGATCAGTCTGGAAGGGGTTAAAAAGTAAGGCTCTGGGGAGCCATATTGTCAAAATAGACAAAGGCAAAATATCTCCAACCGCAAGGTGTAAAATCATTCTGATTTATTTATTTTTTTGGGTGGGGGGCTGGTTATTTCTGGCAAATCCCAAACATTGCATTCCACAGAATCTCATGCCAACAATTAACCATGGTGATGGGTGTAGTATCATGGTGTTAGGATGCTGCATCAGGATTTGAATGCTTTGGCATTATAAAAGGGACAGGGCAAATACCTTTTCTTGGTACTGTATCTGCCTGCTGGGCTAATCGGTTTTCTCCATACTTCCCTGATGTTCTGTTCAAGAAACAAATGACATAATGGCAGTGGTTGCTTACGTATAATCTTGTGCTCCTTTGTTCTCAAATATTATGACCGCACCACAATTGATAAAAAACGCTTTTGGGGTGTGGTGAAGTAAGGTTGTGACTCCTATGCAACACAACAAAACCCTCACATTAATATTAAGAAAAATTTAACAATATTTACACAACCTGACATAAGTGTCCAGCATTATTCTTGACACATTGCGACAATATTGATTGGTTGAATCTGTATTTTCTTTCGCAGAAAAAAAGAAAAAATGCCTACTTGAAACTGATGGGTCACTGTTAAATATTCATGAGAGGTGTCTTAAGGGGTGTTAAAACTGCAGGCAGGGAATCTGCAGACAGGCTACAAACAGCATGGGCCTAACCTGGCTGAATGACGGCTCAGCACAATGTATTCATTTAACTAAAACCGACCACATTGCCGGATAAGGCCGCCGGCTTCACATGGCACGTGTGTGCAAAGGGTTAAGTGTTCCCTGGATAAGACTTCAAAAGGGCACGGTGAGGGCAAGGCAATTAGCTCTTACGAGGCCCATGTGGGCAAGATCACAGCTATTCTGTAGTAACAGAAGCAACTGCTGGACTGGGAGTCTTGTGTGAAATGTAATGGGGGTATGTGGTCATAAAGTAGAGACGGCGAGGTTGTAAAACCATGGCGAGATTTCATGGTAAAGTCACAACGGTGCTGTATTCACAAGTGTAATTGGAGGTTGGTTCACGTAGGCGCTGTAGGTCATGGGTTATCCATGTAAAGGTATCCTATCAAAGGAAATGTGCTGGACTTTTCCTCAAGGTCCTCTGGCTGAATTACATGAAGGCAAAGGGGTCACAGTTGCCAGAATGACAGAGTCAAAAATGCTGTTTGGCAATCAAAGGCAGACAGATTAACAGGAAGGAAGACTATTTAGCTTTTATCGGGATCTTAAAATATTTCATGACGCATCCTCTGTTTTAAAAAAAAAGGAATATGATGCCTACAGCCCTGCAGTTGTATTTTACCGTGGTGTTTGCACAGAAATAAGTGAAGTTTAGTTGCAAGGCTTTTTTTTTTTAAAGTGCTCCCCTATCTGCTAATTACAAATTAAAAAATCCTATCTTATCAGTTCTAGTTCAAATGACTTGTGACAAAAGTATAAATGTAACCAGTTTCAAGTTTATTGTTTGAGGTTGACATACAGATGTGGAACAATTCAAATCAAAGTGATTCTTCGTTTCTCTAAATATCACCGCAAAATCCTTATTGTCGGCATTGCCTTGTTTCTCTACAAAAATGCATGTGATATGCGATTGGCACCATTTAATCCAAGAAGAAAAGGAAGACATCTATTTAAAAAAATGAAATAACATACACACAATCCACAATTCAGTGTTCTTTGAACTTCAAAGTGAGGTAGTGCGTTTGACTGTGACACCGTAAGACGTCAAATCTAAAAGAGGAGGCACAAGAAGATTTAAAAGTCTATCATTACCACAGAGACTTTGCTTGAGAGGGGCAGAAACAATCTCTTGCAACCAGCCCTGTTTGTTCTTGTTTCCAGTTTGCTCTTACTTCTGGACAACAGCGTTAGCTCCCACATGGGACCTCAGATGCAGAATGTGAGCATTACATGTTTTACAGCAAGAACCATACAAGGCTTTAGAATTGGAATGGCCCCGGTGTTCTCCAATGGGAAAATGACAGCAAATTAGTGGGGTGTGGAATAGAATTAGGAGGGATTAGCAGAATATAACTATCCACATAAGAGCTGTTGCAGTCTCAGGCTATGAGATGTACTTTTCTTGAAGATTTTAAGCTGTGTGGTTCATGTGTGCGGTCCCTAAACATCCATCCATTCTGCTACAGCACATCTCCATTGGAACCTGCTGGTATAAGAGAATTTGAAGAGCTGCACAAAAGCACAAATTAATTTAACTGAATTATCCGCATACTTTTCTGTATTCGTAAAAAATATATATATTGTACGGATTCTAATAATGTTAATTGTGATGTCTACCTTACAATGCAGATGTTGGCAAATGTATAGTTTAATCTGTTTACTATTCAGACATTTTGCAATTTTATGCTCTCTCAAATTTGCTTTAAAAAGTTTCTGAATCAACGTGTGTTCATTTTTAACAATACCTGAGGAGTTTGTTTTGTATCCGCAGTCTGTAATTTAGAAACTGATATTCAAAAACTGAATTTGCTCTTGTGTGTTCAGGTTACTTATTCAAACATTAGCACACGTTCCCATTTTTTTCTTCAATAGATATGACATGAAAATGTACTTTCTCAGGAATCAGGTGTAGGGAGTTTGAAAACCTGCAAATTAAAAGTTTGGTGAAAACTGTTGGGAGTACAAACTCATGGAAGGAATTGCTTTGTTGTGAACGCCTTGCGGCACGGCAAATGCATTCAATATGTTAACACTTTGAACTAACGGTTAATGGGGGGGGGGGTAATCAAGTGAGGAAAAATGGATGGAGAGCACTGCTGGATTTTCATTATTGTTATTTAGTTGCTTAGTAGACGCTCTTACCCAGAGTGACTTGCATAGCTATCAGTTGTTTTTATTGCCATTTTTTACCCATTCGTTCTGCTGGATGTTTACTGAAACAACTCAGGTGAAGTACTCAGTACTCAGGGGAACGGCGGCATTGCTGAGATTTGAACCGGCAGCCGAATTCCCCACACTGCTGCCCTAGTTTAGCAGGAGGTGGGAGGAAAATAAAGCTGCTTTGTAAGTGGATGTCTGTACTGTATGAGGAAAATGGGACACTTACCAATGCCCCGAGAGGCCGGGTGATCTCATGCTTGACGGCGTACCCTGGAGAATGAAGTGCGCGGTAGGTGACCGAGGACAGCTTGCATGTGCGAATCACAGACAAAGTTCTCAGACAAAACCCGCTGTTCCTCTGTGGGATCAACCCTGAGTCACCCCCCTCATTGCCAAATTACTTTAGTTCTCTAGATACTGGTACACCGACTTTGTTGCTGAACATGCTCTAATCTATGACATAGATTCAATCAGACAGACATAAACTAACCTGCATGTATTATTGTTAGATTTAAAACGTATTATTTTATGTAGCTTGTCAAGTCGGTGTCCAGGGTACACTTTTTGGTACACTGAGCTAATTGGCTATGTCGTTAGCTATTCTTGTGTGTGTGTATGTATATATATATATATATATATATATATATAAAAATTTCCTTTTAAAATTTAAAAAGACAGATGCACAATTTCTGTTTACACAGGGTATCGCTTTAAATACCACAAATAACTCTACCTTCATACATTTTTCTACCCCGCAGTTTGCAGTAGTTCTTTCGTGGCTGGTCTTTCCATATTTCACATCAGACTGCTTTAAATCACCTTGAAGAATGGATGGCTGCTGATTCCCCATGCTTCCTCTGCTGGCTCCTGAATCCATTTAGATACTATGATGTTGGCTCTACCAGCAGCACTGCTCCTCCGTGTCTATAACCGCTCATAAAAAATATCCCCGTATGGCTGTCTTTACTCTACTCCAAGCGGTCGGCTTGTACCCCCAGTCCTCCTCCCTCTTAACTCACTGCCTGGGCTAGCTGCTCTTCTTCACTCGCCCTTGAAGTGGAAGGAGCCACCTGCCTCAATCAGAACAGCCAACTCTCTCGCCTCTTTCCACTGAAAACAGAGAAACCCATCTCCTGGGTCATACAAGGGATCCCCTGGTGCTGAACCCAGCATTTATCTTCTTTATTTTTATATTAACGCTTACATCAGACTCTGGCAGTTCACTGTCTGTACATCCTGTATATTTTCCCAAGGTTCACTTGAGATCTTCCGCGGTCTAAATAGCTCTTATAGCTCTGTGTCTGGTCAAGCTACTCATCGGTTCAGGATAACTTACTATATTGTTGTTGTTGGATATATTTTATTTCTGTGTCATACAGAGGGTACACCAACCAGATCCACTTTTCTCAGGCACATATGAATCAATGTGAATACATATTGCCATTTCCTTCCTATCTGCCTTGAAGCCCTCTCCCCCCCGGCTTTTGATGCATGTGTTTTTGTCACGTAAGGTTGTAACCCACGTAAACAGCTGATGTGATTATGGCTTCTTTGTCTCGGTGGCAGTCGCTGGCCAACTGATGAATGCGATGAGATGAAGATGAATGCAGCAGGGATCGCTTTATATTTCAAGGGATCACAGACATGGGTTTTCAAAAGTCCAAATCCATCTATTATGCTTAAAGGATGCATCATGTTGTTGTTGTGGGTTGTTTTTTTTCCCCATTTCAGAAGATGAAAACCTTCAAAAAGAAACCAATTTCAAATGAAATGGTGTGAACGAAGTTATACCATGCCGAGAATCCATTTGGCTTTAACATGGTGGATTTTCTACATTTAAAAAGCTTGCACTTTCTGTGTCCTTGCAGTATTAATCATTTATCTGACCTTCACATCTTACATTCATAAATTGAGAAGGTCGCCAGCATTTGTGGGCGAGATTACATCATAGAATTGTAAACCTGCAATCAATAAAACTCAACATACTTTTGTATGGACAACTAAAATTGAATAAAACAAACATTCCACCAAAACAAAACCAATTTTGTTTCTCTGCACAGTGGAAGAAACCCCAGATAATGGGATAGACAAAGCTTTTTTCTCCTTCAACCCCTAAAAAATTCACTGGTGGTCCAGATTAGCTTTCCTGCCAGGGTCACCAGTGCCTGGACAGGGAGATATGTTGGTAAGCTTAACTGGCTGCTGGTTGCACAAGAACAAGCCTGGATTGAAAGGGTTTCCACTCATCCACATGGCCGAGGACTTATGTTAAGTGGCCGTGGAGGAGCTGCTACCTGAGGTGGTTTTGTAGTGCTCAAGCACAGCAAGAAGAAAACGACAAGTAGGGCTGACGAGAACATAAAGTGGAGGACAGTGAGCGCTCTAGTTGCAGATAGATAGCATTAGTTCCCGGGAACTTCTTATTCTGGAAAACATAATGAGGTATGCTGGAAGGTATGGGGGTCAAAGGTCTACAGGCGGCTTACTTTTAAATATAGTTAACTAAAGCTACTAAAAATGTTATTATTTCATACTACACCATTGAATTGGACCTATTTTAAACATGTCAGAAAACAAAAATTCACCCTAGGTATTGAGAAGTTGGAGCACAGCACAAGCTTCCCATTTTTAAGACTAAAAATAAACTCAACGGGGGTCTTCTACTTGGCAGAACTCAGAAAGAATGCGCAGCAAAGTCCCTGCCACAAGAACAAATGCCTAAACTGATCCCAGCAATAACACAGAGCTGAAAATATCCCAATCGGTGGCTCGGCGCTCAAGTGTGGAAGCCTGGTCACAGAGCAAGAGTTTTGAATAGTATTGCACAAAAGGTAAAATGAGAATAATTACTATCATTTGTATATACCCAATTCAATCTTGATTCATCATAAAATCGACTTACCACAACAAAGCCTGACAATGCTAATTGCTGGATGTAGATTTGAGCATGCCTAGTTAATAGACACTTTATATCTAAGGAATAGGGGAATCAAAATATATATGTGTGTTTCTAAAGGGAGCATGTCTGTACAGCTTATCATATATAGACAAGAAAAGAATGCTTGAATGCTCGAAACAAATATATTTATAGTGGCCACCTTATTAGGTACATACCACATTCCATGAAATGTACTTCGCCATCAGCAACAGCATTTTACTGTTTTCAGACTGCTATTGAAATGGCAGCAGGGTATCAGTCTGTAGGCAGGTACCTAGGGAGTCACTTTGTATGCAGAGTTTCAGAGGTAGAATGGGCAGGTCAAAGAATTTATACAAGTTTGAACGTGCGTGATTTTCATGCATAAAACTATCGCGTGTATCACGTGATAGAAAAACATTCAAACAACTCCTGTGGTTGGAAATGGCTTGTTGCATCAGAGGCTGAGGCTGTTACTTTACTTTCCTTGAGGATGGGATATGTCAGCTAAGGGCCAAGCCAGTTCTTAAATCATGGTTCCTGCTGTTTCACCCTGATGGGAGGACCAGAACATTTTGATTCATCTGCCTGGTGTCAACAATGCAGTATGGTTGCGGCAGTGTGATGGTGTGGGGTGTGTTTTTGCGATAAACATTGGGTCCCTTTTATGAGCAGAATAACTTTTGAACAGCACAGGATTTCTGAACATTGTTGCTGATCAGGTTCATTCCTTCATGGCAGCAGTGAATCCACAAATGGGTTCTTCCAGCAGGATAACGTGTCATATCGCAAGGCTAGGTTTGTCCAGGAATGGTTCTGGGTTCAAGGCAGTGAATGCAGTTTACTGCAGTGCCCTCCCCAGTCGCCAGATCTCAGTCCAATCCAGCGTCTGTCGGATGAGATGGGAGAAGCTAGAGTGGAGATCACCATCAAATTTATGACAATTATGGGAGTCGGCACGCTTTCGTTGTTGAATCCATGCCCTGACAAATTCAGGCTGGGAACCACATCGCTATTACTTAATAAACTGGCTAGTGAAATTATTGTACATTTGTTGATGCCTCTATCATCTTAATTGCCTTTAATAATGACCTTTTTTTCTGATTTCTCCAGTTATTTGTAGATGTTTTGGCAGCACAAATGTGGTTTTGTCATGCAAATAAACAACTTGAATGGGGCTGAGAAAGCAAGACAAAGAGAAAGGAAGCTAGAGGGAGAGAGAGACCACGACAGAGGAAGATTTTCACCTCTAGTTGCTGGATGGACTGAATAGGGAAAAAAATGTCCTTGCAGAAAGGTTTTTTTCCTCCATTTTTGTTTCTTTTTTTTCTTCTGAAGAAAAAAAACCTCCAACTTTTCCAAAAACTGGCTGCAGTGTTTTGAACGAAGCGGTGTGTAATTTGATATGACTGCTTTGAGCCGTTCTTCCCTCATGCATTTTACATTATCCTCATGTCGGGGAAATATGTAGGCCTGGTGGTGTGCCATGGCATTTTGAACGCTGAGGGGGGACGACAGCTCTGGATTACACTGTCTTAAAAAAACTGCAAAATATCGGACTGGCCCTGTCCCCCATTATTCAAAGGCAAAAATGTGTGCTGTGTGAAACTCAAAGGAAAGGGTTTCAGGATTTAAAAATAAAAACACTTGAAATCAGAAGCAGCACATAGAGAGGCTGTGGCTGCCATTTAAGCGTACCACCATGGCGTTTGTCCTCAATGTTGACTTAAAGAAATAAGGAAATCTGTCTTTTGTCATTGAGCCAGGGGCGCTGTTATTAAAACTTTAAAATAGTCAATAGTGAAAATGAAGGACATATGCTGTGAATGAGACATTTAACCCAGACCACTACTATTAAACAAGCAAAGGTTTCCATACATATGAAGCTGATAATGATTGGATCATTCTAAAATTCTAGTGGAAGATCAACCTAATCTTTTTGAGTCAGTGCAACCTTATTGGCTGTTTCACCTTTTTCCTTCATCTCAGGTCATAACAGGATTTACAATTAAACTCAAACTTTTAACTCAATTGGTTTTTCTGACAAAATACCGACAACAGAAATGGACTAGGCCTAACTTTCTCTTTTGGGTGTTATTATAAAGTGTGCCTTGTCACTGACTGTCAAATTCCTCCTACTAAAAGACAAATCGATCCCAAAAATAACTGGCATCAGACAAATTGTTCTTCTCATTGCTCTTACCACCACCAAAGCCCAATGCTTATTCCAAATGATCCCTTTAACACGTCATTTACCGATTCAGTTAATTAAGTCCCTCTTTTTAAAAGAACAATAACTGAACCCTAACGGCGAGTGGACTAAGACCTGCTCGCTTAGTAAAACTCATTTCAGCAACTTGGCAGCACATGATGTGAGGTCTGGAAGAATTATTATCCAAGAAAGTTTGCTCCCCCAGAATCACATGCGCTTTCTGGTATACACGTTATCCAGAGAAATGGAAATTTGAGGCATTTGATATGTGTTTCTCTGTTTAACAAGTTTTATCTTGACTGCAATGCATTTTTTTTTGTCTTCCTTTGCTTTCCCTTAAAAACTGTAATACCTCCTCTGGCATTTTTGAGCCAGAAATAATAATAAAAAACACTTATTGTGTTTATATAAAATATGATTGACACCTTGGTGTGCTAATGGTAAATGGGTTGTTTAACTCAAGCTGATCTAGAGGAGCTGGGGCAGTGTCAGCCATGAGGGAAACGCATATGCTCTCAATGCTGCTAGTCTCAGTAGCCCACTAAGCCCTGATGTTCAGCTGGACCATGTAGAGAAAATGGCCTCAAATATCATGTTGTGATTCCTTATTTTTCTGAATCTGACCACTCTGATGCACTAAATGTTTTTCACAGCAGTCATTCACTTCTTCAGTCTCAGTGGAGGCGCTTTCAAGCTTTGAACAGAAACAGAATTAAATCAATGGGGGTTCTAGGTAAAGATTGATTCTAGACCAAGGCTCGATGCACAAAAAAACAACAACAAAAAAACAACAAAAAAAATCAATTATCTCTCATAATACATGAGTAATAATTTACTCATGGTGTGATTTACTTATATTGTTTATTATTAAAATTATGAACCCACCTCTCACTGGAAATACACCAGAAAGATATTTGACGGAGATATTTGACCATGTGGTTTTATTGTTTTCCCAAATTAACATAGCCAGATAGGGACTAACTCAACTGAAAATGAAACCCCGTCCTGAAGAGCGGTTGCCTGAGGTACCCGCCTTTAGCAAGACACAGCTGACCTCACTCTGAGCTCCCCCTGTGAGTTCAGCTGCTGTGCGGAGGAGAGCAGCTCCACTCCTCCTCAATGTGTGATGTGATCAGACTGACCCGGAGGGTCGAGTGCCGCCTCTTGCCTCCAAACACCTTCTCCTCAGTTACATTAACACCGTATATCCCTCAGGCGCCCTTGCTTGGCTCTGCCCTTTCAGTCAGCCAGATATTTACTGAAACAGTGTACAAAAGCAGTGCCCCCACCCCACCCCACAGTATGTGAACCTGCAGCCTTAGTCTGTATGCTATTTACCGTCAACAGTGGTGTATCAAAAGAATGTCTCAAATCAGATCCAATGTGGAGAAAGTCAAGATGAGTGCAGAGATTTTGGCAAGTGGTTCCGTAGTGGAAGCTCATTTCCTGGCTGTGGCGTGCAGAATATAAAATATGTGCAGGTCCTTTTGCAGGAGCAAAGGAGAGGCCAGCAGCGAATGAAGGCTGGTCAGGAGCATAGAGCGAGGTTAGTAAGCATGTAGGTGCAGCACCTTTTTGGAAACCGTACACCACTGCACTGCAGCTAGACCCCATGGTGGTGGAGACACAGGTGGCTCCAGAACACGATGGATGAGGGGAAGCCCTGAGGGATTTTGCACTGTCCGCCAGCATTGGCAAGAATTTCAGGCAAGGTAGGGAGTTTCATTTGCACATCCGAATGAGCACAGACCTAAATAGTTGCTAACAAGTGGTCTTTCTGACTGCAGTGAATCAGCAGGTTAGCAGAGCAGGGTTGGTTGTATGTGAATTAGGTTGTTGCTAAGCAGCGTCTCTTATCGGCCACCCAGAGGAAGTGCCATCGTGAGCCTGCAAAGTGTAAAATAATGGGTAACTTGAGGGCGATTGGATCTGCGGAGACCAATCGTACTTCCTCTTGTGTGTGGTGAAAAGATTCGCAATGGCCAGCCATAGTACCAAGTGTTCTCTAGAATGTACCCTCCTTTATTTATAATTGGTAGGACTAGCACTGGGATCTTCTTTGCAGAGTGTGTTGAACATGAATTCTAAGCAGGATACTTGCTAAATACTCCAGTTTGCTCCCAACAAAGACAAATGAGGTGGACTGTATGTTAAAACTTCTGCACAACTTTATTCTACTCCTTGGAGAATAGTTTTCATTTTTTCTTTACAGTGCTTTATTCAATGGTCCTCAGGTTAATTACATGGTAGAAACACTTGTTGGCGTGTCTCATTGTGATGGCTGTTCCCACTGAGCCTTCATTGATTTCCTATCAAAGCCCTCGTGAAGCAAATTACAGCATCACAATGCATACAGTACCTGCCTGGTGGTAAACTCTAGCTGCACCTTTTCTTATTTAAAAATGCTGCTTTTCTAAATAAATTTTTCTGGCTCTTGACAAAGTGAAACATTGATACCCCCATGGAGTGAGCTCACCGCTGAACTAACATGAGGCCTGAGTGTTAACTGTCAGGACCTCAGGTGTTCTTAGCTTCAGCTCTTGAAGTTCCATTTAATGAATGTGTAGGAAAACCTTTGAGGGTCAAGCAAAATCCCCGTGGCTTAGATATCAAAGTTGTGCATCTGCTGGGGATGGATGGTGGGTTTTAGGGCAACATGCTCAGAAGCCTTAGCAGAAAACATGGGGGAACAGAAAGAAGGGAGGAGAGGTCATGGTTCATGGACCAGTCTGGCAAAAGGTTTCCATGGGTCCTTCCTCTTTGTTGAGCAGGCCAGTTGCCATAGGACGAGAAGGTACACACCTACAGCATCAGCTTGACTTCAGCAGGGTCGCCCCCTCACAACACAGGGAAGACTTGGCTCCTTGACCCTGCCGGTTCTGTTTTTATTCTGCTATTGTTCCATATTTGTTTGTTGTCACTCTTAATAAGGGAGTCCGGCGTTCACTGGCGGGGCCTCCTGTCGCAGGCAATAAACACAAACTCACATGCATCTGTCTGCTCACTGCTCTGTGCTCTGCCTTCAGAATTGGACCGGCAGCACAATCAATTAAGCGCTTAACAAAAGCGCCGTCTGATTGCGCCGGCCTAGCGAAACCTTGACGGTGCATGAAATTCCATCTCCGCCACCTCTTTATGAACAAATTTAATCAGACATTGGCGGCACCAAAGCACGAGTCCCAGGATTAGAAATAGCACGCCAGTCAATTAGCCCTGGAGGACCGGTGGCTTCATGGTCCTTGACACAGGCACTCGCACACACTCGAACATGCACACTTCCATGCAGAGTTTTCGGATCAGCACCAGAACCAGGTATGACAAGATGGAACCCAAAAAGGCAAAGGAGATCATATCTTTGGGCGTGCAAAATCACTTTGGTTTTCAGTCCTCACATTGTGTGAACCCGTGGGCCTTATTTATCCAGTTTTGGGGCAAAGGAGCACCAGAGCAGACTGCTGACTTTGGCAAAGATGAAGAGCAGAGCGGTGATAAAGCCTCAGTCGCTTTCTTTGACATTTTCGCTTTACTGCCCTCAGGGGAACCACTCAGAAAGGCTAAAGGGAGACAGTCAGTCCCGCGTGATACAGTCTGATTTACAAGTGACAATACGCACACGTCTAACTCAGAGAACTGACATGAAAAAGCAGCACGCTCAGAGTTACTGCTCCTGTTTCAAGTCGAGAGCTGACTGACATCGATCCCCATGCGTTCCAGGCATGCGGGATTCATCCTTCCAAGAAAATCATCAGGTGTTTTTGTTTTTGTTTTTTTGAGGCAGGTATTTCCCTGTGAGAGAACCAGCAGTGTTGAACTGCTGGTTCTTTGCACCCTCCGTTCACTTCTTACATATTGGAAATGACTTGAGCATTATGGGCCAAAATTATACGTAGTAGAAATACGAGGTCCAAAGTGCAGAGTTAGAGCGGTCATAATTCCAGACATTTAAGTTTAAGACGTGTCACCCGTGCTGGGGAATTTACATCCGTGTTAAATGAGGTGAGATTTCTTCTTCCTTTGTCATTATCAGCGTTGTGAAAGACAGGACGTGAATCGGTTACCACTACATGGTTCATGCTAAGAGGTATCTTGAGAGTGAGAGCGAGAGAGAGAGAGAGAGAGAGAGAGAGAGAAAGAGAGAGAGAGAAATAACAGAAAGAAGTACTGGAAGAACCCACTCAATGCTGATACAGGGGCCGACCCTATAGGTACCGAATTAGCCTTAAATGTCAAAACATGCCACAAATACTAGAACATAAAAAAGGCCCCTAACTTTGTGGAGCCTATTGCCATGCTCGTCAATTCCCCCCACACATCAGACGCTGTCTTCTGATGTGACAGTCGCCTGTCAGGGACAGCACAGAGAACACAATCAAAGCTTTCAAATTCGGTCTGTCAGAAGTCGCTGTTGTGTGCTGTCAGGTTGGCTGGAAATGTGTGGTCGATGCTCTCTGAATTCTGTCTGTTGGATAAGATCTGCAGATTGTGCCATGTAGGGAAACACCAGGAGTCTGTGAAATGGCACAGGCACAATCCTATCGTCTTTTATTAAAACACGCATTTGTAATTGGACAACGCTGAGCTGGACTAGGGATTATGAGACACATCACATACTCAGAATCTTCATAAAAGGAGCTGAAATTAACTTGTAATAAACAATCCTTCATCTGACCCCCCCCCCCCCTTCCTAGGCATGTGCTTGTCTTCAAAGAACAATTAGGTTTTGGTTTGAGTAATAACCACAAAAACAGGGCTGACACCCCAAGCGAAGTTCATTTATAAAATGTGAATATTTATTAAATGTTGACAAGAACATTAAAACACATTGTCAAGATTCTGCTAAAACAATCTATACGGACCGAGGAAAAAAAAAAAAAGGATTGAATCTGGGGAAAAAATAATTCATCATGATATCAATTTTTCAATGGTGTGGGAACTGTTGTCGTTGTTCTGAGAAATGAAAATGTTTCAAAGTGCCGCTTAATTTGCATGGGTTTTTTACAGTCACAAAATGATGGAACAAAAAAATGAATTGAAATGGTGCTCTTCCAAGAAATTACAAATGAAAGACCCGGCGGACAGGAATATTGAAAGACCAGCACAATTTCACGCCTAAGTATAGGTGGAGGATGTTGGGAAAGCTAAGGGACATGATCGCAGTTGGAGGGGTCGCCGGTATGGGTTGCCAAGTATCTTAAAAATGACGTGACACATAAAGGATCTAAGTCACACTCGCTTAAGATGCTTAAACTCTCTCCATTCATTCTCTTTATTTCATTCTCTCACATTCACAACACAAACTCAAAAAGAAAGATCGCACGCACATTTAAATTGGCATTACCCACTGTACATTAAGATCAATTCCCATATGTTTGACCCTGGTTTATTCCGAATATTCCCTACATTTTTAATGCTTTCATTAACTTTGTATTAGAAAGTGAGTATGGTAAGTTTAATTAAAACTGCTTATGATTTTGTTCAAGGTTGTAACTCTTAAATACACATGGATTCTTGTAGAGAAAACGTTCTTGTTTCAGGAAAAATATTTGTCAGCAGTTGGAATCAACAAATCACAACAATGTGGAGAAACACAGAGAATAGGAAAACCATCTCTGTTGTTATGTGCTTAGATCTGAAGGGATGTCACACAATCCAACCAACCTTATCTTAATTTGTCAAGATTTGCTTATAAAGAACATCTTTCGACAAGCAAGTAAAAATGACCTTGACTAACATCTGATGCTTTTTTAGTGTTTCTTCACCCAATTCCATCTTGTTTTGTCATGTTAACATTTGCAACATTGACTCCCAACATTCCACCAGAAGCCAGACAGAAATTCTAAATCAACAGCGTCATAATAAACATTCCATAAATTGGGCTTTGTCAAGGTTAAGCTTAGATGATGTCCGCTTACAACGAAAACAGACCCACATGCTCTACAACTCTCTAAAATGTACACACTTTACAATAAATCTACATTTATTAGTATTTCTTATTTTTAAAGCTTTCAATACGACATTAAAATAGATAAAAAATTAAGAGATAACTTCAAAAATGAATAATTGCACACAGTATAAGCCCATAGCAACAGTAAGGGTTTCTGGCTTTTAAAATGCCGAAAAGAAACGGCTAGGCTCTCCTTCTTCAGAGCCACTAACCATACGGTTGACTTCCTGTTGAAATAATGAAGGTTCCGGTTGTCAGGTTTCTATCACATAAAACTGTTGTTCAGCACAGCGAGCCCATTCTACTGAACTGCAAAGTGGTAAGACGTGGTAACACTCAAATCAGAACTGAATCTAAAGTAGTATTACTCTCAAATAAGAATTTTTTTTTTTTTGCAATGCAGTTTGGAAAAAATACATTATGTTGATCATTTAGGATTTTCAGAGACTTAACACTTTGCAGATACAATGGGTTATGTGATTACAATTACCTTTATAAAAAGGAGAAAAGTACTCTGTATTAAAAACAAAGACTAATTAAAGAAATAAAGAAAAATAATAAATATGAAATGTAATGCAATGTCACACAATCTCAAACTGCAAATATTTAGATCTAAAGAGTTCATATGGTTCATGGAACCAAAACAAAAACCAACCAAAATATATAATTTTACATACAGCAGAATTTCCACAGCGATACCAGTAGCTTCTTTCAAGGGGATTCAATTGACACAAAGAATGAAAACCAAATGAAACATTCCTACATGAGCGAGCAAATTGTAAATGTGTCCTGTTCACACTGTCTGAGCGATGTTGCCCTTCAGGAAAGGCCGATGTCAACTCAGAACAGTGAAAGCTGTGTGGAATCCTTTTTTTCCCTAGCAGGGTGTGGCTTTCTGAGATGGCCCAGCAGGCCATGTGAGGCAGGAGACACCTACCGAGCAGCTCAAATTCCATACCCTGTCCTTGTGGCCTGAGCCATTCATGGTGTCCTCTGAGTTTGGCACCCCCTTCGGATCGCATTTGCTGATTGGATAAAGTGTTACAGGTCAAAGGGCTGCCCGAGGTTACAGGGAGCCACCGTACCCACTGCAATCATCTCGTACTTCTATGGTGAGGAGCTTCATTGAACTGATTTGTTGGGAGCCTGTGCAGTAGGAAGAGACAGCGTATTTAGCAGCGATTTGCTTCCTGTGGATGGCTGCCCTTGTCCTCAGTACCAGTGGAGGGGAAGTGGAAAACGCAGCAGTGCTGCTGCCACTGGACCACTGGGATTACTGGCGACGGCTGCAGCCTTTGGTCGCCAGTCAAGAAACGATGTGCTGGGTGTGCTCACTAATAGCCATGAATGCAGTCTTTGTTTTATTCCTGACAATCCTTTCACCTGTCTCTGTTAACTTAAAACTGCTGCAACAGGGGAGATATATCATTGGTAGCTGTCTCACGGATGAGCGTGAATTTCCTGACAGGCTACTCTTTAAGGGCATACCCCCCCCCCCCACCCCCAGGGTGCAAGCTCAAAAAAGAATTATAAACGGAGGTGTCTGCACATTTCCTGGTGTATTGTGCTAGAATGACTCCTAGTGGCCACACTGGCTTGCTCTCTAACTCAAACCTGTGTGACATTTCTTCCTCCAAAATAGATGTGCCATTTAAGGTTTGACTGAGGGTGGGGAGGGCCCCTCGGACTCATCTTGCAGGGCGATTTCTCCATTATCGAGCCCGTCTGCATCACTTAGGCTCTGATGGTGGGCATTGGAGACGCTCTGCCAAATCGATGTCTTGTGATGGCACTGGCCCAGCGGGGGTAAGGTTCTGCGGCCTGCAGTACAGCGGATGAGGTCACAGGCCCAATGTAAGGAATAGAAAATGTTAAATGAATAAATAAATAAAGGATCAAGATGATGTTCGCCAGATTTGTGCAGATTTGACCCTGTTGGAAACGACCTCGCCCGACGTGACCAGTCAGCTGGAACCTGTGAAATGAACAGCCACGCATATCTCTCCTAAAAACATATAGCCAATCGAAAACAAGGACCGTGATGATGGGGCCAGACAGTGCAATTCATCAGTGCATTTGGAGACAGGATTATTAACCACAAGGGTGAGAGTCCTGGCTGACAGCACGGTAGGCTTGCAGGAGCTAACCGCTCAACAAGAGGGGTGGGGGAGGACATATCATATCACGGCAGGCTTCATGGCGACTCTGCCTGTTATCAGCAAACAAAGCTGGAGGGGGGCAGGGTGAATTACAGTCCACATGGAAACAGGGGTATACTAAATCACCAAGAAGAGTTCTCCTTATTGAGCAATCAGTGTCTATCACAAAGAACGATCTGGTTGTCCGTTGTCTTTTTTCTTCCTTGCGGTTACTTCTTGCTTTTTGCCCCACCACTCCCTGCCCCCTCACTTGTTTTCCTCTCTTGTGGGGCGAATCTTCATCTCGGCGAACTTGAGCGAGTACTGCCAGCCGGTCCAGGATGACCACTCAATGCCGTCGGCATAGGAGGTGTGCTGGCCCTTCAGGTACTGTCCGTTCAGGTTGGAGGTGTGGCAGTTGCGGTACCACCAGGCGCCGTGGTAGAAGGAGGCGCAGTTGTTCTCTGAGTGGTCGTTGTCCTGGTCCTTTGTTGTGAATTTCATGCCATTGTGCTTCTGCAGGGAGTCGCCTGTACATATGCGAAGACAAGCACACACACGCACAGGCACGCGCATGCACACACGCACAGGCACGCGCACGCACACACGCACAGGCACGCGCACGCACAGGCACGTGCACGTGCACAGGCACAAGCGCGCACACACGCACAGGAAAAGACAGACACAAAGAGAGAGAGAGAGAGACTTTATACACACATTTTCAATATACTTTCATTTTCTATATTTCTATATATTTTAAATAATATATTTAAAAATATATTTATGTTATATTTTAATCATCATTTTAGAATATGAAATAGTTTTTAAAATAGTTATATTAATTTATAAATTGTGTAGGAAATGCAACACCCCTACATTCCTACATTTCTGTGTCGGAGGGGGCACTGACTGAGTTACGGAGAAATTCAATTTAAACAGTGTTGAGGGGCAACCCGGAAGGAGTGTCTGAGAGAAAGGAGGCAGGAAGCTGGTGGGAAGTGCTCCGCAAATGCGCCTGTCATAAGTCTCCTGGACGCCTTTGTCTGATAGGAGGCCCCGTAATTTAATCTCTGCTCCATTCTTGGTACACGCAGTGGTACAGGGAGGGGGGCCCACAGATTTTGATGGAAAAGTCTTTTTAAAGTAATCGGTTTTAAATGCTGTTAAAATGATTTATTTTTATAAACTTGAACAATTTGGACACTGTAAGTTTAAAAACTGGGATTGAAATTAATTTTCCTTTTCAGTTCAGTATGTGTAAATATAATGTGTATGTGTAAGTGTTTTTAAAGTGTTCTATAGTAATTACTCATCTAAAATGCTTGATATTATGAATAAAAGTTTTAAAAAAACAATGTTGATACGAGACCTTCAAAATGGAGAGTAAGACTTTGAGAAGGATAGATCGTTAGAAATGCACTACAGAGATCAGGCTATACCACTGTTTCCCAGTCCTGGTCCTGGTCCTAGTCCTGGTCCTGGGGGCCCACTCTGTATGCTGGTTTTGGTACTCTCCTTTAGGAAGAGCTGGCTGGTACAACAGCTTCATTACTGAGCTGTTAATTGAATATGGATTTTTATCTTTTGAGAGGTATCGGCTATAAATGTTTGGAATAAAATAGCTGTTGATTAGGATTTTCAGACTTGGAAAACGGTTAACTATTCATCACACCTAAGAATATGTTGGGACAAAAAACGTCATACACAATGAAACGCCAGGAACCACAGAAAACTGGCCAGTGGACGTTAGAATATCAGACCAGTCAACCCAAGGTTCAATGGAAAACCTGTTCTGAACAACACTTTAATGTGAAAAGGGAATTCAAGCTAAGTTCTGATTCTGCTGGTAGAAAAAAACAAGAAATATACATCCCAAGTATTCTTTCTGCAAGCATCTTTGAACTCTGCACCATTGCACTATTGTTATTGTAATTGTTTTTACTTTAACTTAAATTTTTTATTTATTTTATTCTTGTTTTTTCCTGTTTGTAGTCAAATGTTCTGTGTAAGTACATTGAGAGCAACGAATCACTGGAGACAAATTCCTTTTATGGGTACTCATACATGGCCAATCAAGCTGATTCTGATTCTGAAGTCACTTTTCCATAAACCGATACTCACAGCTGTTTTATTTCTGTCAGAAGGTAAAGCTAGAGACACTTTAAAAATAGTAATGTAGATTTTTTTTGTAATTTATTTTTTATCCTTTCTATCCTATTGGAAATTGCTTATTGTTGTGCTTGCCTAGTCACAAATTATATTAGTTGGATTCAAACCTGCTCAAATGGCTTAGTCTGCATCAGGGGTGCCTCTACCGACCAAACTGCACAGGAGAAAAACCTGTCAAATGTCATGGGACTTAACTATAAAACAAACTGACGTCTAAAAAGTATGAATTAAGAATCACATTAATAATTAATGACTTTAGAGATCAGAGAGATTTTTTTTGCTGGCCCCCCCACTAAGGCCAGCACCATTCATTAATAAAGACTCTGGGTTGTGAAGCTTTGTTGCAAATTAATCAAAGACGTGTGTAAATGAATTCCCTTTTAGCCCCCCGACGATGAGGTTAAAACATTTCAGTAGGTAACAAACTACTATTAAGCAGCTTCTTTGAAGATCTGCCAACTTCCAGGTACTCTGGAAACATCATTAACTATATGAGCACTAACCCTCTGCACGCTGGTCCATAAACAAATCCATCGCATTATTGGTTTTTTGCACATTTTTAGAATTCGATTTCTTCAAATTGCTGAACACGTTGTGTCTTCCAAAATGAATTAAGAGAAAAGCTAATTCGGAAAAATTGTAAACTGGAAAGTTATTTCCTAACCGCTGGAAGATGGTTGTGATAGGAAACATTGCATAAAAAAGAAAATAAATGGACAATAGCTCCACAACACACACACACACACACACACACACACACACACACACACACACACACACACACACACACACACACACAGAAACACA
>JAOVYW010022507.1:13352-28812 GCA_025775045.1 Hiodon tergisus | reverse complement strand
GTAATAACTGTGAAGTTACCTTCCGCAGCATTGGGCTTACCATTGTAAGAACTGTGAAGTTACCTTCCTTAGCACTGACCTTACCATTGTAATAACTGTGAAGTTACCTTCCGCAGCATTGGGCTTACCATTGTAAGAACTGTGAAGTTACCTTCCTTAGCACTGGGATGTATACATGCATGGGGGAGCTATCACTGAGACTACTGTCGGAATAATGAAAGAGAATCTCAATGCTGTGAAACGGTGAAATCCACAGCAATTAACTGTCTGCACCTCGGCGCCGATGAGCCTCACCTGGTAACCGTCTCTCACAAGCCCGATTGTCTTATCGTCTCTCACAAGCCCGATTGTCTGACCGTCTCTCACAAGCCCGATTCTCTGACCGTCTCTCACAAGCCCGATTGTCTGACCGTCTCTCACAAGCCCGATTGTCTGACCGTCTCTGCCCCTCCCTTCCCCCGAGCCCAGCGGCTCCATTTGCGGTCATTACCACCTTGTGATTTGCAGTGTAGACAGGGATCCCAGGGTCCGCGGAGTCCCTGATTCACCTGGTGATTCAGACCTGAGTAATTAAGCCCTGCCCATTGACACCTTGGGAGTACGAGCTGGATCCCCCATGTGTCATCATCACACATGTGTACCTTGTGTTCAAACCCACCCCCCCACACCCCCCGCAATGCCGGCAAGAACAAAACTAAGCGGTAATACACGGTTTATCTGGCTCCGAAATAAACACATGTGCCAAAGCTCATATGCAAATCACTGTGACCACCACAGATGAAGTAATAATATGTATATCGGAGGAAACCATTCATCGTGATTAAACTACATTTTCCCACTTAATAAGGCCCATGGAATAATCTGGAGGCGTACAGTACATTAATAAGGCCCATGGAATAATCTGGAGGCGTACAGTACATTAATAAGGCCCATGGAATAATCTGGAGGCATACAGTACATTAATGAGGCCCATGGAATCACTAATGGAGGGCCTTGGCGAAGTCGAACCCAGGCTAATGAACAGCGCTCCAGCGGACACCTGCATCCCCTCCGCCACCGCTGAGGTCACGGGCAGACCTGCTCTGACCTGCAGCGATATGCGGCAAACGCCCACCTGTTTGTAATAAAGCTGGTGTCAGGAGGGAGGTTACGCCATTTACGGCCTGATCTTTTAAAAAAAAAATGCGCGTAAAAGATGACTCCGTGGCGGCAGTTCAAAATATCGCATGGGAACGTAATTCTGTTTGGCCGGGGGATTGGGGGTGGTCGGGAAGGGCCTGCTCTCTGGTCACTGGATTCCATCAGTGCTAGACTGCCAGTGTCAAGTGCAGGGGTTCTGGGACGCCGATCGGTGAGTACCAACAGGGGAACACACAGCACAAAAACTGTGCGGCCCTTGACTGCGATTGCCGAGCCTGGACCATTGTACAACAAACATGACAAACGGGAGAACCTTTTCTACAGAGCACTCCTTAAGGTTGCATGTTTTATTTTGATCTCTCACAGGGGCAGACATTGTCTGCCAGTGGAACCGTGAGCAAGGAATGTAACAGTGCTCAACCTGAATCGCTTTAGATTCCAGTATGAATGGATGCCATCCAGTGTGTGACTTGTAAGGAGCCCTGGGTAAAGGAACTGGTCTTTCCACGCGTCCTGAAAACAGCTCTGTGGTGTCCCGTGCATTCATCTGCGTTGTCTGCACAACTCTTTCACCTTATCCCACTTCCTGCTGATGTTCTGCGCTGCGACTGTAATTAAGTGGCTTCCAAAGCGAAACACGACTAGTGGAATTCAGGGCTCCAGGACACACTGTTCCACGGATTGCCCTGCCAATTAATTAAAGATCATGCATTTTTCATCCGTCTAACTGCATTAATCTTCCTTTGGCATGTCTATGTACAGTCATTTTCCACCATGTAATTTGAGAGCATCATAAATCTACCTATATAGTTTTAGTCTGATGGAATGTGCTGCCTGTCTGAGGTGTGTGTGTGTGGAGATGTCCGGAACCCCTCTGATTTTTGTCATATGGAGGATAGGGTGAAGTAAATTTCTCCCCATTTTATCCAATTTGCATTTGCTAACACTTCCTCTTCTTTTGAAGTTGCCAGGCAACAACTTGGCTGAAGCACATTTTAGTCTCTTACACCACTCCATAATTCTTAATGTGCTAAAAATGTCTTAAGAAGTCATTTCACAAAATCCTACTTACACAAAAATCCTTATGGATTTAAGAGACTGGAACAGTTTGTTTATTTGGAAAAATCTGGATCTGTGCATTGTTTGCATCATTCACAGCTCAGCACCAGAAACAATGAAATGTTTTTTTTTCCCTTTAAAAACCTTGACTCTCTCTGTTCGCCAATCTGTCTGACGTTATTGAAACCGGCAGCACTGTAACATTATCAGAGATCAATGCTTTGCTATGAGACAAACCACAAGCCTGCTCACACGTCACTTTCACACTGTGCTGTCAGTAGGTTGACCAGATGAGAAGCGTAAGAAATTGGGACCCGGTCATTGGAAGGGAGGGGGTTGACTTAATAGAAAACACGCGGATTGGGTGCCGCATTTTGTTTTGAAAATCCAAAACCTACAACAAAACACACAACTCACTCAATTGACGATGGATAGGACTATTTTGTCAATATAAAGTAACACATAACAGGCAATGGTTTCATTGAATCAATGAAAAGCTAAAATTCTGTGCGCAAGATGCCTCAGAGATGCGCTTCACTGCACTGAGGTTGCAGCATTGCAAATGGAATATTTCACATCGTGACAATATCAGTTTTTTGTGTTTTTTCAGCGACCAAAATTTCCTGTCAGTCTTAATATTGGCACAAGGAGTGTCCAGGTACTTCTTCAGTTGGGACACGGGAGAAATGCTTGTAAATCCAGATTGTCCCGGTTTAATCTGGACTTCTGGTCACCCTGTTGGTCCGAACGCTATACATGAGCACCACTGGCGAGGGCAGGCTGATCAGGAGAGTGCTGAGTGCGATGTGCCCACCCACCGTCCCCCTCTGTGGCATGTTTAGAATGCCGGACAAGGTGAATGCCACCCTCTGGTAGCGCACCATTTTTATAGCCAGGGAAGATCTTATTATAATGAATTATCAGGTACACTGTGGTAGCTTCCCGAATAGATCAAGGTGCTGGCTCAGGACCCGGACCTGTAAATACAGGGCCCAGCTATGCGCTATTATAAACGACACCAAGTTCACCAAGCTCTGTTCAGCCGCCATCCACATAGACGTTTAATAAATATTTTGGAGCTCGGGGCTCATAAGGAGTTCTTCCTCCTTTTTTTTCCTAATGTAATTTCAAGAGATTTTTCACATCGGGAAAAGAGAGAAGCGATCGCTTCACTCCGAGGGCACGCCGTGCCGAGGTGGTGGCCAGACACACGTGAGACCAACGCCAGTTTGGAAGAGCCAGAGTTTAAAACGATCCGCAGAATAAGCAAGCGAGAGCGCTTTAACAGAGCAGATCTGTCTCTAGTTTTAAATCATACCGAGGTCGTTTTGAAATAGACAATTGCTGTATGAAATATCCAGTCCAGCCTTTGGCCAGTGTATCCCAACCCCAGGGAACCCTAAATATGATGAATGCTTGTTCCTTTACGTTAGGTTTTTCCTAACCTTTTTAAGACCAAACCCAGGAAGCCAAGCAGGAAACCACCGAGCACATATCATACAGAGCGAGCCATTACAGACACATTTTTGAATAGCAATCGACATCCAGTTATTCACCAAAGTACTGCACGATGTGCTGAAAGGTTTTAGAGCCTCAAACCCCCGGCCTTGTTTCGGAGCACCTACCGCCCCTGCAGTAAGCATGGGCCTCTGTGGGCTCCCGTGAGCTTTCTGGAGGAATGCTGGGCCTGTTTGTGCGTTATTTTATTTGGTGGAAAAACAATGAGGGGTCGGGAGTAACCAAGGCCCAGGACTGAAATGATTTGTGTTTTCAAACATATTCATAAAGGATTATGAAAAAAATGTCTATTTCAGAGCCTGACTACCCTGCCTTGATCTGAGTATGACATAGAGGAGCTGATTTTTGCTCATATAAACCACTTTCACATTAACTGTCTCTGAATACAGTGTACTTACATAGTAGTTACTGCATAAATACGTGTGAACTAGCTCACAATGGGTCTTATTAAGTACAGTGTAACAAAGTATTATAACTCCGAAATTATGAGCAAGTACACACGCGTTCACGCAGTAACTCCCACACAAATACACAGCATTTAGAGGCACTTGATGTGAAGTGTTACCAAAATCTCTCGCTGGGAGGAGGGGGGTGCACAACGACGGAGCCAAAGACATTCCAGGGCCCTTGACTTCGAGAAAAAAATGGTCTATGTGTCAGAAGTCGACTTCCTGCCAAAGTGAGGCACCTGACATTCATGCCCTGCCCTGAGAAGTTGCAGATTAGCGCCTGGTAGGCTGCGACGGGGAACGCTTTGATCCCTCCAAAATCTCCGACACCTCTGCGTCGCCTGGTTTCCTCTCTGCCTGTGAGCAGACGCGTCTCCACGGACGTTCTCAAGGCCCGATGAGCTATGGAGCCGGCGCCAGAACAGCCTGTGCACATTACAGACGGGACGTGTATGATTATTCTGACAAAAGTGTATAAATCGAGTTTTTATCATATTTTACTGAGAGCGCGGTACGGACACTGTAGCAGTAAAACCTGGTTCTTGGGTTCCTTGGTGCTGGATCAAAGTCATAACAGCAGACCCATTGCCGTAACAGGTGACCCTGCCGTTGCCAGGGGTGACCGGGAGATGGGAGGGGTAACCATATGAGCCACTAACTTATTTTCCAGCTAACCATGAGCCATGCACAGGTGTAATTAAATTTTGATTTTAATTTTAACATTTTTATAATATCTAATAAAAGTAGGTTTTTTTTTGTCTAATACGATCTCTGTAAAAAAATATTTTAACTTTATAATCAGGAAATTACATTCTGTAAAATATCACCAGGCTGACATCTTCCCTGCTATGTCTGATACCACTCGAGAGCAGAGCACTCATACCGATCCCTTAAATAACCATAACTCTGTGTGTAGCCTCTGGAAATAATTAATATTTTTCTCTCATATTTACCGTCCTTGTGAGATCACATTCACCTTTGGAGACCTTTTGAACTTCTGCGTAATCACAGCACTTTAAAATAAAATAATTACGATTAGGGGAATTTCCCATTGTCTTGTGGATAGTTTCTGTATGCATTACGTAGTGCTCCCCAATTACCCATAAACCACATCTCCGGCAATGCAGGTAAAGTAACCGCAACTTCACCCAGTCATCCGTGCGACCAATGGGAGACAGAGGGGAACACAATCTGATTTAAAATCCTGAACTGGGTGGAAAAGACACTTCGCAGAGTGACATATTACCATAAATACATAAACCCTGCATTCATAGAATCTGCAGAGCTTTAAAATTACATTAGGCTATAACATGAGTGCATCTCAAGAGGGGAAAACCAACGAGACAATTCTTTTTTTTTTTAAATTTAATTTAAAACAGTGCTACCACTGCAGTTCATTTGCTGGGCAAATGTCCACGAGGAAAGCTAAATGCCGAATTTCCTGTCCACGCTTGGAACAGGAGGGGTTTTCACCCATGAAATAGCTCTGTCTTTCACCATAACAGGCAACATACATTTAATAATCTGCCATAGCAAGAAGGGCATCGTTAGAATTCAAGACAGGGGAAAAGATTAAGAGATTCTGTAGGAATAGCTGTCTTGGTAGAATGAAGACCATTTGCATTCTGGGTAGGGGGTTATCCAAAATTCAGCTCTTCCCGAAAAACTCAGCCAGCCCTTCTCCTTATCTCACAACACACCGTTGTTTCTAAAATCTGTGGGGAACTCTTTAAAACCAGGTGCTAGTGGTGTCTATAAGGGGCGTGGCCCAGGAAAGAGAAGATTAACTTCACCTGGACCTGGAGCACGACAGCTGTGGCTGGCGTAGGGGGAGAACGCGGCGAGTTGAGGAGGTAACAGCCAGAGCAGACCCATTGCAAGCAGAGGGTGACAGACTTCAAAATACTCTCAGAAACAGGAATGATTGCTTCATCTCTGCAGATTGACTTTGAGTTGTGAAAAATGCGCGCGCACACACACACGCACGCACGCACACACACACACACAAATTATATATAGATATATATTTATTTATTTATTTATTTATTTATTTCTCAAAGTGCACGTTGTAACTGAATGATTACCCTCCATAGGCTATGAACTGATTGTCCTGGATCTTGGCAGCTAAGCAGAGAGAAGTCTGTGATTACATGAAGGACAGGCTCTGACTCTGGCACGGGAGAGCCTTAACCAGTCTTTTAATTAGAGCTTAACTGCCATTATATTCTGCGGTCTGTGTTTTCACTCCTGATATAAAGGACGCTTCCAACAGGTCTTTTCTGCAGCCATGACGGGTATTAGATCACACAGCCAGATTTTACCCCAAGCACTGCTGTTCCAATCAATTACATTTTTTATACACTATGCATTCTAAAATTGTAGTGTGCATAAGACAGTAAAAGGCAGTTTTGATTTTGATTAATACAGTTTTGTTTTTATAGGATGTTATTTTAGGCATTCATTTTGTAATATCCTTGTGCAAAGTAAATAATTCAGCTGATAAATATGTGCACCTTCATTGAATTTGAGGTTCAGTGACTTCTTGGCTCAATGGCTTGCCTACCACAAATGATTGCTAATCAAACAGGCTTTTTTATGAAACACAACCATGTATCATTCCAGCAGTCAATTTACATGCCTTAACAAACACAAGCCAATTTCATTTGATTCAGAGTATACAGAGCGCAACGCTGAACTCCCCTGTCCGGAACTCGCCCGATCTTGGTTTTTCGGATCTGAGGATCTGGCTTTATGCCGTGTGTGAATCTGGGTTCACGTGGGAATGTGAACATGAAGCTGCCTGAGTGCATATTGGTCAGGGTTTACGTGGTTGTGTAGGTGTGAAGCTGGTTTTACGCAGTTGTGTGAATGTGAAGCTGGGTTTACGTGGTTGTGTTGGTGTGAAGCTGGTTTTACGCAGTTTTGTTGGTGTGAAGCTGGGTTTTATGCGGTTGTGTGGGAGTGAAGCTGGGTTTATACAGTTGTATAAATGTAAGGCTGGGTTTTCCAGGTGTGTGAGTATGAATTTGGGTTTACGCAGTTCTGTGAATGTGAAGGTGGGTTCACGCAGTTGTTGTGACTGTGAAGCTGGGTTTACGTGGTTGTGTGGGAGTGAAGCTGGGTTTATACAGTTGTATAAATGTAAGGCTGGGTTTTCCAGGTGTGTGAGAATGAGTTCTGTGAATGTGAAGGTGGGTTCACGCAGTTGTTGTGACTGTGAAGCTGGGTTTACGTGGTTGTGGGCTCAAATGATGGCAATCAAATGTAATGGGAGAACTATTTTACTAAACTTGGCTACGGTGCTATGAACTGAGCATGGCCATATGACATGGTGGCAGCCGGTTCTGTACTGGTTAAGGTGACAGGCTCGTAACCAGAAGGTGGCTGTTTCCAGTTCCACCCCAGCGGCTGTATCCTTGAGCAAATTACTTAACCTGAATTGCCTCCGTAAATACCTAGATGTATAACTGGAATGTAATTGCTTTCGATATAAGCGTCTGCTGTACAACAAACTTGTAAATGACAAGCCTCAGTAATGTAAAATGGTCACTGAGGGTGTTTAGGGTGTCCAACAGGAACCATTTTAACATGAGTCGTATCACCGACTATGACAGCTCTGGTCTGTGTGACTGGATGAGCGCCTTGTGTCCTGCAGACATCACAGGACGCTAATCCTGTTTGACCGAGGAGCCGGAAGCTACACAATGCAACTTTGCATGCAAACACCTTCGCGCCTTTGAAGAATCTGCTTTGCTTCATTTGGTGGAGGGAACGGTTTTTAACGGATGTTGCCAGCTGTGTTGTTGGGTAAGTCACGAGGTCTTGCGGCACTTTCTTAAAAAGTTGTTGTTGGCCTAACGGAGACCACAATACTTTAAAGAGAGGCGTTTAAAATACAGCGCTGCTTTAATTGTGCATGTTGAGAGGGAACAGAAGAAGGGGTCCAATGGAGGCCGAATGTAAATTAGCAAGCTTTAATATGATTCAGCCCTGTTTATTATCATCTACACCCAACTTAGAGAAGAAACGGAAATTCTGATGTTACTTTTATTTAATTCAGCATCCAGACATTCTGCCATTAGAATGTCTGGATGCTGTATTAGAAATTATGCCTTTGATAAGCTGGTTCTTTGGAAAATGTGTTTGCTGAGCAATGGATTACATGGTGAAGTAATGCTATTGTCATGAACACCGTAGCCTCATGAACTATGTAAGCTAATAAAGGCCAAAGTTATAAGGAGCTTTTCTATGGACCTGGTTTTGCAGTAATTTTTCACAATATAATTACAGTTCTTAAGAAAAGTACGCTTCTCAGACCGATGTCTTGTTAAATAATAATTGACACCATCTAAGGCTTATATATTTTTCTCATGAAAAGTTTTCTGTAAACATTTCAAAGGCACTCAAACCGTGAGGGTCACAAAGAACACACAACACGGGTTAAGGCCAGAGAGGTAAGGGGCATTTGCTCTTTAAGAGTAAATGCTCCTTAAAAATGAATGAACGGAGGACAGCTTAGTCAGCTGACGTGACTTTAGATATCTTTGTTGCTGTCATCTGTAGTTACGGCGTTGTTTCAACGTCTATGTGCTCAATGCAATGAAAATGATTTTTACGTGCATATAAAAGCAAAGTCCTTGTACCAGAACGATTCAACTCACTTTGGCCATCGTCATATTAATGCATTGCATTAAAACACATTTAACATCAGGCTCTTTTAATAAATAGTTTGTTTTCACAACCTTTCAAAGCTGTGGACAAACGGTCTATTCTCTTTCTGGGGGATACCCGTTAACAAGCCCAAACCCGTGATCTTCTCTTTCTGTCGGCGGCACAACATGTGGGAGACACGTGTGTGTGCGCTGTTCCTGTAGCACGGGTCATCTGGGGGTTCCATCCCACCCCAAACCCTCCTGGGTTTGGTTATCGGGCGCTGTGGTGTGCCCAGAGACCTATTCATTTCAAGTCTGCAGACTGCAGTTACCTTGTATGAGTAAAGACGCTGTAGGAGGAGACGGCCCTCAACACTTCAGCAATCAAGCCCAGAGACCTTGACTATCTGCTCGCAGAACCAGCAAAGACATTCTCTTTGGCCTTTATTAGCTTCAAGTAAGACGTAGGAGAACAGATGGCCTCTTGGCATCTGAAGTAAAGTTGAAAAGATCCTTCACATTTGTTTAAACTTAAGCTCAAACCGCTCAAGTGGAGATAGGGTCCGGGGGTCTCCAGTGCCAAAATAACAAGCAACCACAGCGTCCCGGGCTGCTTTCACATGAAAGCGGTTTGAAATCGGCCGACTGGAGACTCACCCGGCGAGGAGAAGCAGCTGCACTGTGGCAGGGGTCCAGGGGAGAGGAGTGACGCGTGGGATCCTGAACTGCAGCACAAAAAACCCCCAGTCCACAGTCAGCGATAAGGACGGTCCAAACGCCACGGCAAAGGGCTGAGGGGCTCCAGATCTCATACTGCGAGGATGGGGACGTGAACTGCGATCTGTGTGTTTACTTTACCACAATGGGGCTCGATTCCTTGGGAATAGCCAAAAAAAGACGTATGCTTAAAATGTCTCTACCCGTAAGTGGAGCTGCCTAAATAATCCTCAGTGTGACTTGAAGATTTAATGTTTGCGGTTCTTCCTGTCCTGTCCTGTGGGCTTTGGAATGGCTGGGTTAAAATGATCAGTCACCGTAACAGGACTCTGCAGATTATTTTCACACTAGCTCTGAGTTTGGGCCTCGCCACATCACCTTTTTTCAGACCCGCCTGATCAGTATCCAGCCCCTCGCTTCAGCTCTGCCGTTCTCTACGACGTGAACAGTGGCCTAACTCTGTAACTGCAAACTCCTTTAAGGCCAACAAATTGAGACCGGGATTAGAGTGCTTTTAGAACGGGCATCTCTACGTGCTTAAATTAAATTATTACAGCTCAACGATCTCACAGTTGGATCACGTTCTAATTTGGGAGGTCTCCACATGCTTGGAACTAAACACCTTCTTTTTTTTTTTTTGGTCACTCAATGAGTTCAATCAATAGCCATGAAAATGTGAATATCGTCAGGCATCACAGTCTCAGCGGAAAATTTTTTCACTTCTCTGCCAACCTATGATCGGTAGGGGGGATGCGAGGGCAGTGAGACCCAGATGTTAGTGAGACGGATGTAACCATTGCATTTTCTTGTCTTAATGGTAGAGTGTGTTTTCCAATGACGCTAGGATGGAAAAGAGCTTTATCCCTGCTGCTTGACAACATAGTACAATGATGTAATTTTATTTCCCCTGTCATATCGATATTGACGGAGACTTGAGCCTCTCTCAATGTTTCAATTCACCTCTAATCCACGGACTAAAAAAAGAATTAAGATATAATTGAAAAAACTAATGCATAATTCAAAGCAATCCCTTTATGGAGTGAAACCTACTGATCGGGACAGTAAAAAGATTGCCTACCGCAAATTACATTGATTTTTGTTCCTAATCGAAGAAAGTGTTCCCTGCCTGAGACATCAAACTGTCACGAGGGGGCATGGGGCGGGATGGTTGAAAGGTCCAGGATGAGATTAGCCTCGGTGAGCAATCAATCTTATCCTCACCACTCACAATTTAGAAGTCTACAGGGGAGGAAGCGCCGCGCGCTCCTGCAGGAAAGTTCAAGGGCAGCCACTCCGCCAAAAACGTCCACGGGCTTCCATCCACCGAGATGGCCAACGTTCTCCCTCCCCGCTGAGGGATATCGCTCGCTTTCAAATGTCAGACCTGAGGAAATCCGTGCCTCGACGGAAAGACTTGGCCCCCAATGACCTTTTGTGGCGCGGTTGTACAGCTTTTTTGGGGTTGTTCTGTCCCGCTTTTGGCGTCTAACTGTCAGTAAGACAGTATGGCTACAAGGTCGGGTGGTGAGCGGACAGGAGGGCCCCCACACTCCCGAGGCAGGGCCACGGAGGAGACACTCACAAGTGGGATTTGGCACTGATCCTAGGTGTGGCTACACCCTGAAGGTTTTGTTTGTTTTGTCCTTTCACAGCAAATCCACACAATGTACAGTGACGAATCGAGTCATTACTTTATGCTTGTATCATTCATTTAAATCTTTACCGGAGATCTGCGCTGGACAGCTCTGGTTGAGTATAATGCTCTGCCTGCACCAAGTCAAGTAAAGTTTTAACAGTTAAAGAGCTCTGTTAAAACACAACTTTTTAAGCATATGCCCGGCATTCACAGCCTTTTACAAGATTAACAAGACATGGCAAGATAAGTCCCGCGCAAGCCCTCTGCTGCGTCGGAGGGAACGTTCTCCATCTGGGAGAATGAATAAAACATCAGAACATCAGAGTGACTCGGAGGAAACGCAGTCCCCTGGGGCGCTTGCCGTTTGAAAGCTGTTAACCCCGCCCTCCCGTACTCTCAGCTCTCGACTTCTCCTATCAGAGTCCGTGCGGAGGCCCTCTGAACAACGGCAGCGCAGAGTTTTGGTCATTGGGCAGTGCAGGGAACAAAGTCTGGCTCAGTGAACTGCCTCCAGCGCCGCGAGGGAACTGTGATGTTAGAAGGCACAGGTAATGCACTAATGAAAAAAACCACAAATCCCTGATTGGCCTGGAGGCCTACCTACAGTTACACATGGCTAAGTCATGCATGATCCCAACTGAAGAGAAACGCATTGAAAATTCCCATTGGCCTGCCTCGTGCCCACATGCAGCTTGGAATAAAATAGGGGCGCAGATTTCAGATGGGCAGTGCAGGGTGCCCATTGGCCGGCCCTACATGAGGAAGCGAGACTGTCACGGGAACCAATCAGAGTGCCTGAGGCCGCTTTTTGACCTTTCTGTGCCCTGTAATTGAAAACAGCCACTGGTTCCCCTCTTGTAAACCCATTGAAAAGCTAGCCAATAAGATGCATCATATTCACAAAAGAGGACTGTATCGGTTAAGAAGAAAATGGACCACTATTGGTTTAAAAAAATAGTTTTAGAATGAAAAAGTTAAATGCCACGAAGGGGTAATTCAAATCTCCGCCCACTCAGGCTGAGTCTCTCAGCTGGAGAACAGCCGATACCCCCTTGGCGGTGAGGCCCAGGTGTAGTCCTGTAACTAGTGCGAACCCCACCCCCTCCCTCGCCACCCACGCGCACCACAAAAGGCACTCCAATTTTTGGTCTTGTAAAGCAACTCCTCCACACTATTATCTTTATAGCTCTTTTTAAACTGGGAATTCATTGTGTACAGCTGTCAAATTCCCCTGTTCCACATAGCTAACATTTTGCGCTTATTCGGATACCCCTGCAGGCACACACAGGTCTAGGTTCAGCAAATCCATGGAAAACAGGTGTTCTCTGCTGTGTCTTGCCTACGTCCCGACGGCTATGATATAACTTAACTGTCTCAAAGCTAGAAAATGTATAGAATTATACAACAGAGGTGCAGAATTATTCTGAGGTAATGTATAGCTTATAACTGCGATCATATGCTTACGCTCTGTTTTAGTTCTGGGGAAGCCTTAAGCAACGGATTGAGCAATGACAGAAATTCTAAATGTTACCTGAAACTACAACCACGTTCCCCTAAAAGCCCCTTGAGGTTTACACAGAGTTCACCAGCTCAGCTTGGGCTCTGAATCCTGCTTTTAGAGAATAAAACTGATTTAGAAAATATTTGCTCTGCTTGTTTGCAAAAGCAAGCCTTGACACTCGGGATTGATTGGGAAATGCATAAATCACTAAACAATCACCATGCAACATTACAGACTCAGTGACCATGACACTGGAAGGTAGTGGGTTTGTTCCCCGACCAAAAAATGCCAAGGATTGGCACCCACAATCTGTCTTTGGCATTGAGCTTTAGAGAGCCACTACAGTACTCTGGCTCTAAAGGACTTTGTACAACACCAAATATGGCAATCATCATATTTGCGGTACATTGCAAGGCCTAAAGGATTTGTTATTTCTGTGATTCTAAATTGAAATATCTAATTACAAGCTTCCCGATATTCTTTGAGATGGTCTGAGATGGATATCAAACATAACAGACATATATGATATTTAATAGCTTTAAACTGTAATGATATAATGCAGGTTGAATAAAGACCTTTGGTTACAAGAATGACTCCTTGACCACTATGTGCAAGGGGGGTGGTGTTAATTATTTGGGGGACCACTGTACCTCACACAATGGGTATGAAAAATGTCCCATAAGGATTTTCTAGCGCCTTTTATCTCAATTTTGAGTCGAGCCACCAGGGTCTGTAGAGTTGTATTACTTCATAACCTCAAAGGCAGGCCTTTCTACAATATTAAGCTTGACTTTTTTTTAAAGTTATGCTGAGTTTATTTCTGCAAGCAGAGATAAGAGAATAAAGCACAGTGTGAAATATTTGTAGGTTAACATACGCAGGCCTCACCTGTTTTGAAAAAGGTGAGTTATGGGGTTTGGTGTATACACGGCAACTTGATTATGAAAGCTGAAAGTGCTCTTACAAGTTTGAAGTTGTCCATGTGAATTCCCACTGGGCTTCTGATGCTGTTGTCGAAGTATACTGTTTCACGTAGAAAACCGGAGGCGAGGCATTTTTGAAAACTTTTAAATTTACGATTAAAATATGAGATTGTAAAATTTGATTGTTTTAACTTTTATTCAGTATAATTTACTGATTGCACAAGTGCCTGTAGAACAGCTGTACCCTAAAATGATTCTGCCTTATTACAAGTGGATGGGGCTGTTGACTATCTGTCAAAAGGGACTGGTGGTTTTAAAGGAGTTTGACTTTAAGTATATTGGGATTCAGTCCTACTTAATATGCAAATTTGTGTTAATCTGTAAGCTGGAAATTAACAAAAATCGATTTAAGCCATTTAATTTCAGATGGTGAACCAGACCAATGCACATTGACAGAGAAAATTGATGGGTTGGAGGGGGAACAATTTTTGTGTCTGTCTGCTGAATTGCTGGAACACATTAAATGTAATCTTAGCAGCTTAATACAATGTTACTCCCCTGGTGTGCTTATATAGCATTGCACATTATAGAAGCCTCATTGTTTTCCAAATAAACAGACAAAATAAACAGATAAGTACGTTTTAAGGCTTTAGAGCAAAGCACAAACGCAGTGGTATGATGGAGATGTTCAATTAAATTCTGCAATTATCATTTAGATTCTTGGATAGGAATAATTAACGCACAGGAAATGTATGTAATTGTCAAATGCTTGTCTGTTGATAGTCAACCACATTTGTTTTTAATGAATCAATGTAATTCTGAAAAACTGAACAGAACTTGGAACTTTAGGGCTTTGCCCATTTTACTTTACATAATGACATATATATATAAACTAATGGTTATACGAGGTTCCACAGAATTAAATTCCTTTCCACTCCAGAAATATGAAACAGGGAATGGTTAACTGCAGGCCATAACATAGAGCTATTTGTGTGATCAGATATCTAAGACTATTTAGTTGGCAGCAGGTTAGAGAACTTCCCCGGGGGCACATGTGACAGGATGTGGTCAGTAGGGGAGGCGGAAATTCTTGGAATGAGGAAATGGTTGCTTGGTGAACAGAAGTCCAAGTTTCTCTTATTGGCTGGGACGAGTCCAGGGATGGAGTAGGGACTGACTGGCATGTCGAGTCTTGGGCGCAGTGGTCTGCTCTGCCAAGTAGGGAGAGAGAATGCCCTCGAAGCCCTCTCCCGCGTCATTAATTCACCGCAGGGCAGCTCTTTCTCAGCCTTCATCTAAACGATTGTGTTTCTAATCCTCTTTAACCAATGAAAATAACACCGTACTTGAGACAGACGTGGAGCGCACCGAAAGCCCACTTCACAGGCCGGATAAGCCCTGGCGTTTCCCACCTGAATGTCACATGCTGATTGATCCGCGTCGAAACGGCCCCTTAATGGCATTGGCCTCCGGTTTCCCCAAAGTTAATGAAGTCGCTAAGCGGATGGAGAAATTTGGGCAGAGGGAAGTGAAATCTATTAACGTGATCAGTTCAGTGAGAAAGCTGGCAATGGGATCACAGGCTTAGCCAGGGGTTCCAGTGTGAACGTTCTCTTCACGTGACTATTACAGAGTAACCAGGCCAGAGTGAGGGCTCCCAGGAAGACACAATGAGCTCTACCTCTTCATCTTCGATAAGCAGTTTGCCAACGCCAGTAGGACAGACCTCAGTGGAGACAATTATTGTTTAGACACTGTTGGTACGTTTACGTGGCATGTGTTTGGCTGATCCTTTAGTGATCCAGAATTTATTTGAAGTAGTAGAATAACATTAACTACATTTATGTAATTTGAAAACAGAATAT
>JAOVYW010022507.1:0-13252 GCA_025775045.1 Hiodon tergisus | reverse complement strand
TTTGAAGTAGATTTGTCAGTCCATATGTATATTAAATCCTTCACAAGTTCTTTCCTCTTGAACAGTGATTAACCAGCATTATAAAATACATTTATGTGAAGATATCAGGGGAAAAATAAGCTCTTTAGTCTTGTAAAACGAAATCCTTTGTTTACAATTCTCGAAGTCAGCATTCTTGTCATCATTACGGTTTGCTTACTTGCATAGTTACTAAAGGCAAAAAAAAAATCAACAGGGGAGTGGATTACCGTAAGCGACAATCTATTATCTGCACCGAGTGAAAGTTAATCCACACATGAAAGAGCCTGGTGTCTGGGCTAACGCTCTGTGACAGCCTGTTTAAAGGATTCCCCTGTGCGCCGTCCCCTAAAACTTACAAGCCAATGTCATCTATTGTCTAACCCTGCACCGCTCCGACTTGCACGGCTGAAATTTCAAAACGAGCTGCAGGGATTTGAGAGTAGAGCTGGTATCTGGTTTTGGAACAAAGCCTCCCGTTTGTCTTGACAGAATGAGATTCGCCTGGCAACAAGCCACACCTCAAGACCAAGGCCGTTGCATCTTCTCTTCGGCTTCGACAAAACACTTTTGGTTGTGATGCCCGCAAGCATGCACTGAAAATGAAAGTCTTTTAAATGTGAGTGTTTTTCTCCAGTGTGCTCATGAGCTTTGAAGATGTGCCCTTTTAAATCTTTCAGGACTCCAAGTTACCCCTCAACGTAGCACTGATCAGAGTTGCAATAGCAAGTGAGAGAATGGTGAGACAATCCTTACGTAGTTAAATAAAACGGGATGAAAACCGTTTTTTCTTCTTGCATAAACAGCTGACGCAACCCCCTTTTGTATCAGCTGTTAACGGCGTTCATCTCCCACCCCTTCTCCTCCTCTATACTTCCAGTTCATGTCAAAGTGTGTGTTGTGGGAGTGTGTGCGGGGGAGGTGAAGGGGTTAACGACTAGTCAATCATCTTGTGAACCGTGAACTTACTTTAGCTTAGCTTTTTTTTACCTGGCACAAGTAGCAATTTGGCCCATGTTTTCAGAAATAAGTTAAAGCTAATATGCTAGGGTGATATTGTGGATTTTTTAACTGAGCTGTTTTTACCATTATGGCTGTGGATATGGGCATCTGATAAGTGAAATGTACATCAGTGATCTTGTACGCGACTTTAAGCTGTGCCTAACAACAGCACATGACACAGCACAAAAACACACCATGGCAAGGTGGACAGGAAGTGTAGTCGCAGGTCATATTTAGCCGTCTGCTTGTCTTGCACCGACGGTTCCTTGAGGGTGAATGGAGAAGTCGCTGAAGTTTCCAGTAGGCTTGGCTTTCATACGGCTTCTGTTCGCACTTCGACTGATTGCATTTTCATTCCTTGCCAAGGAGCGACCATGAAGATCTGCCAATGTATCTGTGTCCAGCATGGCACAATAAACACGACCCCCCACTGTGCTTGAATCCTGGTTAAAACCATGAAAAACGAACGACGTGGGTTGAAAACACTTGTGCCCTGTATTTGAGATGAAGTACTCCTGAGAGTACCTATAGGAATAGCCCAGAGAGGGGATGGAAAATGGTCATTCATGATAAATGAAGCCAGGGCTTTCTCCATCTTTGCAGCTGCATTATGGATGACGTCTTGGAAGACATCCCAATGTTCCGCTGTGGAGATCAAAAGCACCTCATGGATAGAGATATTATTTTAGCTTTTTACTCTTGTCCCAAGGTTTTTTTAAATCTTCTATTTAACCCAATTAATTATATATTCATTATATTCATTTTATGTTTTTATATATATATATATATATATATATATAGTAGTTAACCAGTAAGTTATTAAAGCGATGTGATTCAAGGTGTGAAATGTGGACCATACACCAGGAACCTTTGTTCTCCGTGACTTTGGGCTCTTGTTTAATGTCCCTCACATCGCAGAGGAATGCCCGTGGTTGGGTTTGACGTTTGGCAAGCGCCGCATGGAGAGAATGCATGCAGAAAGCACTTTGATACCATATCTTGTGTCCAGGAAATTAAAGTCAGGGCTTATGGAGGAAAGACGGATGGATAGAATCAATGCGCAAACCATATCGAGAGTGCGCAGCACAAATATTCACATAATTTAATTCTAATGCCACAGCAGCTGTACTGAGCTAAAGATTTGGCCCGCGGAAAGAGGGAGGCTAAAAAACAATAAGGCCCTTTGTCGAGAATGGCAGATGAACTGGGTGCTGCGATCTGTAGGGAATGAAAGGGTCTTAGAGGATTTTGAACAGAGCAAAATGGTTCTTCTCTCCAGAAAGGTGTGAAAGAAAAGTATCCAGAGTTCGCTTTTGTTTTTTTCTTCTGGGGTCTGTGGTAGGGGTCTGCGTTATGGGTCTGAGGTAGTCATCTGCAAATGGAGTCTGCATTATGAGTCTGCGGTAGGAGTCTGTGTTATGGGTCTGCGTTATAGGTCTGCGGTAGTCGTCTGCAAATGGGGTCTGCATTATGAGTCTGCAGTAGGAGTCTGTGTTATGGGTCTGCGTTATGAGTCTGCGGTAGAGGTCTGCAAAAGTAGTCTGCAAAAGGAGTCTGTGTTATGAGTCTGTGGTAGGGGTCAGCAAAAGGAGTCTGCGTTATGAGTCTGTGGTAGGGGTCAGCAAAAGGAGTCTGCGTTATGGGTCTGCTTTGGTCTGTGTTATTTCCATGCATCTGATTAGTATAATTAAACAGATAAAAGCTGGGTATATATATTCTAACATATATGCTAATAAAGTCTTGCAATCACATGTAATATGTGTAGCATATTTTTAATATGTTGATTAGTTCATGTATGCATAATTTCCAGTCATTGTTAAAGGCAGGAAGTCAGATGAAGTCTATTCAGCGCACAAGACACCAGATCACAGCATTTCCCTTCAACGCGGGTTTTGGATAGTAATTGTATACCACTGTCTTACTCCAACAGTGGGTAGGATTTGAAGGCTTGTACCGAAGAACTTATTTGAACCAGCTAGACTAAACCTTTACTTCATGTAGACATTTTTTATTTTTTATTTTTTATGACTGATGTTGGTTTTGCCTTGAAATATGACAGCTGTGGCCACATCACAGTAATCAAACTGAGAGTGGACCTTACAAACCCTGTTTTTTCAATGGCTTATTTCGGTTTATGCTTGTATAGACCTCCATTGTCTGAACGTGAGTTTGAAACGTGTCTGAAACATGTTTTGCATTAACAAAATACTTTTTTCCAGTCTTTTTACTTCCAAGTAATAGAAAGTCTTACCTTGCTGGAATGACCCCAAACGGAGAGGAGCAGTGGGAGATGCAGAGTTCTGCCCCTTGCTCTCCGACTGGCCATGCCAGCTCTCCAGGTGTACATCTGCAGGCGTTTTGATCCAGGCTCCAGTTCTGAATTCCAGGTTTAAAAAAAATACATATTTTATTTTTTTAAATACACTTCTCAGCCAAAGTCTAAACAAACATTCCTCCTGCACGGCTTGGGGGCAGACGGACTCCTGTAAACAAATAACCAGGATGGTTATTTTGACAACACCGACGGTTTTGATAAAGAACGTCAAGCGTAGAATTACCTGACCACGTACGAAGTCAATCGGACAGAAAATAAAGACCTGTTTTCGGGCCCCAGTGAGCATCTGAGTTTTTTGACGCCGTGGTATGCGCATGCTAAACATTTAACCCGCTTTACATTTAATATGCACGAGCGTGTCAGCATAAAATGAAACATTCGGCCACTAAGCTAAATATAACACACTGGGCCTAACTTACACCGGTTCATGACACTTGGCATGTACGCAGGCGCTAAACCATTCATAATGATTTCCGAGACAAAAGCAGGGACGGTCAGGATGATTTAGGGGATTTTTGAGAATGGGGTTTGGAAGTTTGAAGGGGAATTACAGTATATCAGCCATGGAGAGCGTTGACCAAGTGTTGGCCAAGGAGTCAATATCGGCGTAAGGTGTCATTGGAAATGAACCGCACGACACTTTGGGAGCCAGTGACCCTAATGTGAGCTCAGCTTTATTTGCTGTCTTTTCTCCGTAAGGGCATTGACTTGCACTGATGCCGTTTCTACTGTTACGGTTGCAGAAATGACTTGACAGACTGAAGATATTCGCGCCGGCAATTAAAGTACATTTTCTACAATTATTTACAAAAGCTACAAAACCGAGATTTGATACCCCTTTGAAGAACAAATTTGCAGTTCCCCCTGTGGAATCTGAGGTTCCCGACCTGCAACCTTAGATTTCTCCTTTGAAAAACATTACCACCTTTTCTGTCATTTATATGACTTGGTATTTGACACTGTGGAATACAATGAGTCCCATAACAAATACAGGTTTCAAGCTTAAACAAAAACACATCCATTGGCTCATTGGGTCCAATCAAACAATCAAAGCACAAAAAAATGTAAATGTCTGCTGCTCTTTTATAATTAAATAATGGAGATATAATTAAAACGGGGACACTGTTCTTCGCTTCGGATTCTGGTGGATATCGGTATGTTTTTGCAGCTTTTTCAAAACGGCTTGCAACCTCAGCAGAGATAGAGAAGGTTATCAGTTCAGTTAAGGCAATAGTGAAACCTGCAGACAGAATGGAAATCTGCAGACCCTGCAACTTCCCAATACTAGCCGGGAGAAAAACTTTTAGATACTAAATAGCACCACTAGATCCAAGCATCACATCACATCACATAGCAACCCAATTGTCAATCCAGGTGTCCCACCAAGGGACAGAACAGGTGTATCCCCGCATGCATTGTTGCTCTTTAGCACACAGTGCTAGCAAAGAGATAGAGACGCTAGTTGCTGACTGCTGACTACATTTACACCACAAGGAGTAGTAGATCCGCGGTTCTGTTCTAGTCCCAGCACAAGTTGACGGTGCCTGAAGAAAAACATTGTCTCATAAATTCTGATTTGTGGACAGGGATGTGTTAACCCAATGGGCTACACAGGCTGCAGCCCAGGGGGCCGTCATTTGAAGGGGCCTCTAAGCCCGTGCGGAGCAGCAGCCAAATTATTTCATTTATGGTGAATAAAATTGCTTGCAATGCCAGCAGTAGTTTTCCCATGTTCAAAATGCATTTGTGCCTCGTGTAAGTTGTTCTGCCGCCTGGGAAGTTCCATGACATGGGCATTTATTTGAGCCTGTGAACAGCCGCGCCCGAGCTCAGGCAGTTTGGATTGGATTGGGGGTAACCTAGGCAAAACTAGTGAACTGAGCTCAGTAGGATGTCTAATTTAAATCTGCGTAAAAGCGTTTGGATAATTTAACCGAGTGACCCACTTAGTTTCTTAGGTTTTCGTAGACAAAACCACAATAAAGCAGTTTTATAATCATTGGGCCAAGATTAAAAATAACTTTTATACAGCATTAGTTAATTTACGTTGTGAACGAGTTTCATTTTTCATTTATCATTCAATGGCAATGTTTCAACGTGGAATTGTTGGCATTGTCAAAATGAGTTTTTTCCAGAAACCATTGAATTGACGTGGAACTGAATTTTGCTAACCAAATTCAATTGTCATCTTAACCTAAATGGTGAGACACTAGTGTTAGAAATGTTCAGCTCAGAATCTATTATTAAATAGATTTTAAATGTAAATTATTATTTTGGATGTACAACAAATCTACAGTATTGAAAATTGACTTATCATTTATTTGGGGTTATTCTATCAACCTCAAATGAATACAAGCTCAAACTGAGTATTGCGGGTTAGGGGAGGGAATACCACACCACTACCAACAGATGTCAGATTTTAGACAAATTACATCTACATTAAGCATAGGACGAACAACATTTTTCATTGTTCAGATGCCTTCTCAAGTGTAAATTGTGTTCTTTTTTTGCTGGCAGGTGAAAATAACAATATCAATATTGAATTGACAATATTTTTTTGCTTGGTTTTTGTTTGCAACTTTAGCACATCATAAAATACACATTATAATTTCTCTAGCATGAATCAATTAAATCCCATGCCTGTGTGCAATTAGAAACATATACACAATTAATACAACATATGATTTCCCCCTTTAATTAATTCGTATAGTTTAGTTTAGAACTTTACATATTCCCAAGATTGTAATGCGTTTTCGAATGCAAAATAAACCAACTGGATGGAAGATGGTAGATGGTGAGAAGCCTGTTGTCTCTCAAAAAAACAAACTAGCGAATACAAGCACATACTGAAAATAAAATGTTTTCAGCCTGTTTTAAATATCCCTTGCCTGCGCGAATATGCGCACTATTTTATATTTTTTGTCTTGTACAAAAACCGGGCTGCGTAGCTCAATCTGTGACAGTCCGATCAGTTTGTCTTGCATCATTGGTTATGCAAGCAATCATCAAATAACTGCTGTGGAGAGCATGGGAATTTGTGACAAGTATACATCGTAAACTGTGAATAAGGAACAAACTGGAAAGGGCCACTACCTAAGAAATAGGTTAAGAGACTTTATATACTGCCACAAACTTGAAAGACCACGATCTACTTATGACTACGGAATCCTTTTATAAATATAGTTATGACTGTAACTGTGATTCGTACAGCAGGGTACATAACAATTTGCCATAAAATATAGTTATGACTGTAACTGTGGTTTTTACAGTGGGGTACATAACAATTTGCCATAAAATATAGTTATGACTGTAACTGTGATTTTTACATCAGGGTACATAACAATTTGCCATAAAATATAGTTATGACTGTAACTGTGATTTTTACAGTAGGGTACATAACAATTTGCCATAAAATATAGAAACATGACCATAAGAACAAACATAATGAATCTGCCACAATGAATTCCAAGCTCAGGGCATGAACACACGTCCCGTTTCGGCAGCCTCGACTCGGCGGGTTTGAGTGACTTTGTATGAGGAAGCTCCTCTGCCTTTGCTCCACCCCGCTGTCATGCTGCGCTCATCGCGCGTCCAGGAGCGTGTGGCAGCTGAGTCACTTCTTTCACCCCATTGTTCTCCTGCAAAAACCTGTTGTCAACAGTGACGTAGTATGACTCACGTCTATTTAATCTGCTCAAGAAATGTTTGTCGGGCCTGCTGCTGCAGTCCCTTGAAGATTTTTTTTTTGTATTAAAAACTTGCGTTTTGTGTTCAGTTTGAATCCATTTCCTCTCCTAGCTCATGTTGCATGATGGGAAAGTGGACATATATTACCTGCTTGTGAAAGGGGGCAGTTATGGGTCTCCTTCATTTAGCTTCCGTATCAGGCCAGAATATTTAATCCTGTGGAAAAAGTAAAGGGATACCAGTTTTTTTTGTTTTGTTTTTTACAGGGAGTTGTTGTTTCTACTTGGTGGGGGGCGCTTGATGTGTCAGAACACTTCTGTGAAGCTGAAACGCATGAGAAGCCCTAAGCCAGTAAACACACCAGACACTGAATCCATGGCATCAATCAGGGGGTGGTCTGGGCAGTCCAGTAGGGAGGCTTGCATGATGAGAACTGTTTTTTCTTTTCTTTTCTTTAAAAAAAAAAAGTGTTACCAAAATATGTAGTCATGGAAGACAGTGCGGGGGGTAATGAGATTGACACAGCATACTGTCACAGCCTGGGAACACAGCGGGAGAGACCCCCACTCAGGAGCAGGCAGTCAGGCAGGGTGCTGGTGTAGGCTTTACGGGGAGCATGGAGAGTGTTCGAGGGGGCCCGGTAGGAGGCGGCCAGATGTGGCTCTTGTCCGAATGGACGTTTTGTATTTCTGATCGCCGCACATATGTTCCAGCTGGAAATACAGTCCAGCAATTGATCTGTCCAGCAATAGAATGTGATAGTTCTATCTATGGTATACTTTGCTTCTAATGCAGCCAGGCAGCCTTGGTGTGTTGTATGCCTAACTACAGCTCCTTCAATGTGACATCAAGTCTCTCGCAAGTGTCCCTTAATTTAAATAAACAATTATTACAGGCACAAGTCATAGCACAAAAATTAACACAGGCATATGAAAACAAGCAGTGTCTAATTTAACATGAACACATAATACACCTTTACTCATAAACACATAATAGTCAATAATCTAACTGCTGTGTAACTGTCTTGTACAGCCGACCCTAAAGGAATAAAGCCTTACCGATTGGTAATTAGAATAACACGTTTTAGCCGCTGCCCTAGTGGATCTTCTAGATTTAATTTGCTAAAATTATTATGCTGTTCCGGTTTCAGAGCACTAGTTGAGATCGGTTAAGTTGGTCTTTCAAGTTGATTATTCTGATCTTCCGGGATTGGGCCTCAATCACTGAGGATGTGCTGAAATTATATTAAAGTTTGATCGGAGGGGCAGTTTTTAAATGCATGCAGACGTAGACCATTACAATCCGTCAAATTGAAGGAAAGGAGAAAAGAAAAAGTGAAGTTAGAGTGTGAAGGCGGCTTCTGCCCCAGTCAGAGGGAGTGATTGATGAGACAGGTCCTTGTCAGGGCTGGGGTTATGGATTGCTAAAAAGGGACACAAATTATTTCTTGATGCCCTCAAAACAACTTTCAGATGTGGCTGATGGTTGTTTTTTCCCTACTTCCATTTCTCCGGTGTCTCCTTGAGAGACAACGGCCCAGACGATATTAGAAAGCTAATTATAGAAAAGCACATGAAACTAATCGGGTCGCAAAGCGCCGTTAGCTCTAATGAAGGGCAACACTACCCTCTTATGACGAATCCTCGCTAGTGCAGCATCGAATTGAGCACGGAAACCTATGTCAGCAGATAAGTTAAGAATTTCATGTGTTTTTAGTGCTTGGTGTTAATCAGTTGATTTACACCATCCTTTTCCCACTTAAAACCCTAAAAATAGCATCAGGAAATCACACAAACCTAAACAGCCATTTCTAATGTTTTTGAATGGCGAAAATCTGCTGGCTTGTTGCTTTCACCCAGGGGAGGGGGTCTGCTGGATGCTTCTTGGAGGATCCGTTGCAGGAGTATTTCCCATACTTAGCCATGCATTGTCCCAACAGGGACAGGACATTTTTTTTAAGTCTTTTGGATTTTAAGGAGAAAACTAATTGACTCTTTAAGATGTGATCTCTCTATTCTCTGGTACACTTGTGCAAAATAACGGGAAAAACTCATAAGTTATGGGCCACGTAAATCAGGCCTATCAGTCTATACGGGTTGGATTCTAATCCGCAGGGTTCCAAACCAATGCCTCATATTGACCGACTGAAGGATTTAGCAGTAATGCCCTGGCACTCTCTCCAATCTCCGGAGTCTAACACGAAACCCTCCACTTTCTCTGAAGCTCGCGCCAGGCAGCCGTGCAGAGCCCGAGCCCATTCCAGAGACCCTCAGGCGGGGCTGGAGCGTGCCAAAACTTCCCTGCGTCTTTGGTTTTAGACGGACGTCGTCATGCAACACCGTGCTAAAATAGGTCCTCGAGTGGGCCTGTTAAGTTGTGTACAAAGAAAAACAGTTTACGATGTAAAAACCTCCACAATGTTTTTGAGCCGCGTGGGTCGTTTGTGTCTCTTGTTATAATTGCTGTATTGTGTGGCCATTGTTTCATGGGTTTTCCAAGTTTTCCAAGTAAGACATGGAGGAATGAAGGAATCCGTACATATATGTCTGCTCATTGTTATTATGCATTGCTTACTGACAGACTGCAAAACTCTGATATGTGCAATGGAAATTGTGTTGCCCCTGGAACTGGCTCACAGTTCCCTAGAGGTTACATTGTGTTTGAAACAAAGTTTTTATTACACAGACTCTAGGTGCAACTCAAAACAGATGCAAGGAAGGCAACGTACTAAGGCACTGCTTGACCACAGCTTACTTCTAATTGGCAAAATAAACAACCACATTGTGTAATTCTTACCCAGAATTCCTTTGCGTTTCTCCAACCTTCTGTGACCACTGTTGACAGTATACCAAACATAATCTGACATGTTTTGAAAAGGTTTGGCAAAATAAATTCCTAGAAACAGGGTCGTAAAGGGACATGAATTGCACGCTCCTCTCATTGCGAAGGGAACATTCCGGAAACCTTGCGAGGAACCCAAGGGGGGGTTCAAAGAGAGAGATTCCCCCTCGTCTTTTGTCATTGATTTCAGCAGGGTTCGGTCGTCTCAATTGGGCAGCATCTGAAGTGGCGAGAGACGAATGCTACCTTCCCTCCTAGAGGCCTACTCACTCACTCGAGTCCAGCCGCCTGGCATTAGAGTGTTAATGGAAGTTCAGAGATCTCAGACGGGGTCACTAATTACCCAAGCGTTTACTTTTCCCAGTGAATGAAAACCAATGTTTATATTAACCGGCTCTGGTAATGAGCAGTGTTTGAGGCACTGAAGCGGAAATTCTGTTCCGGGAATACTTAAAATAGTGGCAGAAGGCAACGAAAAAAAACCAAGAACACGAGCCTAATGGCCATCCCCTGGACATATCCCACTACGTCACCTCTGCTTGAGCAACAATGAAGGAACTTATTAGGTTTTTTATTATTATATTTATTATTATTATTATTCCTCTCTTCTCATTTGAATTAGTAACACATATATTCACCAGATATTCTTCTCCCATTGCACTGTGACAAATGTGGCTGTCCATTTGATGCATAAATAAACCCGATTAGTCTCCTGTATGTAGTTCTCTGCTGGGAGGTGAATTTGTTTAGACTGTATTGTTTAGACACAATTGGAAAATTGGGGAGTCGTGACATCATCTTGCCCAGGATATTCAGGGCAGTTTTTGACCCTCTTTCTGAGGGTAGGAGAATAAAACGTGTTAAAAGCAGAGAGACACAGTCTGCTCGTGAGGGAATTGCTGGCAATTTCAGCCACAGTACAAGCTTGCTTGTCTGAGCGCTTGTCATAACTCAGACTTTTTGCTAACGAGAAGAACTTTGTTAAGGAGGATAACTTTGAATAAGAGAGGGACTTTGTAAAGGCGAACACTTGATGTTCTCTTGTACTTACATTTCAGGACCCTTTCTTCCCCAGATTTAATTTGCAGTGTAGTCCTGAAAACAGGTGTGAGTTTGAAATGATAAAAGTGGGTCAGCACCACGAAACAGACAGCTATTCTCCGATCTCCTTCCCCTGCATCTCAATGTTTGGTCTGCTAGAAAAGGCCTCAGGCATTATCTTATTCAAGGGTTGAATAGCCCTGTGGTTTCAGCTCCTCCTCACCTCCTGGCTGTCACGTACAGAAGTGCCATGTCAGCCAATCAAAACGCAATAATTTAGATGGAGGGAAATAATGGAGTGGTGTGCACGGATCAGAGATCTCACGCAGCCACGTGGGACTGAGATGCCTGATGCTTCTGTTCAGCAAAAAACGTCATGATGGTGAGACATAACACTGAGACAGTGATTAGAGGGTTAAAGAGGCTTCATGTATTTGAGGGCCTAACAAGTGAATCAGCAGTAAACTAACAATTTTTGCCCAATGCCTCGCTTTCACTAGAACGCCCAGCAGACTCAAGTCCACACATATTCCATATTCATTTAAGCATTTTGTTTGTGGGAAGATTAATTCAAATAGGACAAAAAACAGGCCCTAATCAGGCTTCAGATGTCCACAGCAGGGGGTTTTCTAGGCGGAGAGTGACTCTCATGACTGACAGCGGTTTGGAGAACGTATCTCACCTGACCCAACCAGCCAAGCTGGTGGTGGGGCAGACAGGAATTCAGGGAAATTCCACGCTGGGCAACCGTGTCAAATGAAAGTTAACAAATTAGCCATGATAACACCTGGGAAAAAGTAGTAAGCCAGTGCTATACTGTTTCGTCCTCTTCCCTTTGCAGCACTCTACGGACCGCAGTTATGAGGGAAAAAATGTATATATAATATATAAAATATAAGTAAACTTAAATTAGTTGACAAGAAAGCAAAAACAACTTGCATTGTGTATAGACGCATGGAGTTAACTATCATTTCCAATTAATCAGATAAGTACGCAAACCCTGAACCCATAGACATAAAGGTTCACATATGATAATTTCACATACGTACACGAATAGCGAAAAACGTAGTTTTTTGTTTTTTTTCTACCATCGCCAGTTCAGGAATTCTTCTTCCTTATGTGGTGTTCGGGTCAAATTGACCCAAATCACGTTTTTGCTAAAAGAAAAATGATACAATTTTTCAACCTGAAACTCCATGTCCTTGGCTAATTTTCTGTGAAGAACTGGTGTGTTCAAGTCTCAGGAGTCAACAAATCAAATGGCTCCATCTAGTTGACCAATCAAATGGCTCAATGTTTTCGGCCAATCAGATGGCTTCAATTATCTATCTAATAATCTAATATTTTCGACAGCCCAAGACGGTCTGAAGAATATAAAGTCATTGTTTTGTTCCAATTTTACTGTGGATACCAAACACTTCTTTCCCGCATTAACTGTAATGCTAGTGTTCTTCCAGTATTCTTCACTTAATCACTGTCCATTTTGTCATTTTTCTATCTATTATTTGCTGTTCATCTATTGTGTGTTGTGCAGCAGTAGTATTTAGTCCACATTGGTGAGAATTTTGGCATTAGAATTTTGAAAATTACGCTTTTAATCTGTTGTCAATGGGTAGTGGTAGGCCTTTTTATACTGTTCATTTCTTGTTATTTTTTTAATGGTATTAAAACTTTTTTTTCTTAGTATTTTAATTGTGTGTGTATATTACTTAAATAAAATAAAATAAAATTACAGCCACTTGCTTTTAATGGGTGAGTTAAAACTGATTCATACTGAACCATGGGTGGTTTTACCTCTAATCCTACAAGTGAGTACATTATAAAGCAAGGAATTTGATCTTTTAAATATAATAGAGCAAAATTCATGTTATAAGTCACAGAAAATTTACACATTTCATTTTTTTTTGTTCTGATATTTTCCTGTGAGTTTGCACTGTTGATTTGGTTTGTTTACCTGGTAGTAGGAAACATTATTGCTTGTATGTTATTCCATAATACCACAGTGAATTACTGAGTTTTTCCTTTTTTTCTCCCTCTCTCTCTGTTTTTACTTTGATGTTTATATTCTACCCGATACCTTCTTGTGTTTATATGACACTGGTTAATCCTTATTAAGGATCACAACACGGTGTGACGTACTCACTTGTTGCGTTTAGTTTTAAGAGTTGTAGTTTTAGTTTTTATTCACTAGATGTCATCCGCACTAATTATATAACCATTTAGATAACCTTTTACAATCTTAAAATTTGCTTCAGCAGTGTGGACACCGCCATGTCCATATCCCAGTTTACACATCATGCATGCTTTTCAACCTTTTATAGTCATTTC
>JAOVYW010022496.1:1487-22880 GCA_025775045.1 Hiodon tergisus | reverse complement strand
TTCCTGAAGCAGTTTTATTGTTACATATACCCATTGCTCACTGTCTGCTCCCTGTTTTAGTGCCAGACAGGCTATATCTTGTACATTAAAAATGACTGGAAACTTCCTAGTAAACTTCACTATCGTCTTTCTATAAACCAGGGTTGCGCTACAAACAGAAAAATCACAAAACTCCTCTCCAAGCCACTCCGTAACCCCCACGCCTGGAGATCTTGTAAATTACGGTAAATACTTGGAACAGGACCGTGTTGTCCAAGCGATTTGCCCCCAGAAAGCTTAGTTTCCACTTTGCTCTGCCATGTGTGGTTTTAAGGCCCCAGACGTGCCAAACCTGATGAACTATGGCATGCTGGCCCGTTGCTCGCTGTGTGTCACTGTCAGGTGCCTGTTGCCGTGGCTGTGCTCTCACTTGGGTTTGTAATATCAGGTTTAATTCTCTCTCTTTTTTTCCCTTTTGAACTGCCTCGGACTGTTGAGTTAGAAAATGTTTAATGAAAGAAAATAATACCACCGAAAAGCTGAACGTGTTGTTCTGCAGTCTGAAACCTCCCTTTGGGTGTCATCCTTTTAGCTTTTTTTGGGAAGCTGGAGATACGCCAGTCAGTGAAGCCCCCGTTAGGCTGTTTGCTGGAATCTGTGACCTAAGGGCCAGAATGTCTCCCAGTGTGAGCCACTACAGATTGATGCCACATGTACCAGAATGGTGAGGTAATCACTCTGAACAATGAAGGGGTCAGCATACCGCCTCACCTTTTAGCCTGAATTCTGTCTTTGTCATTCATTTCCTGTTTACCGTCTGTCCCAGGCCGCCAAAGCAAGGGAGGAACGTTTATTTCCTATTCTTTTCTGTCCTTTTCATTTCTCTTACAAGAGCATACTTTTTAAATTGAAATGATCTGATTGAATGTTTTCATGCAAGAACAATAAATATTGTGCCAGAGGCATGTCATCAGGTTCTGCGTAAGGCTGATTTGGCTATGAAGCTTGGTAGATAGGGGACTCGGTGGTGAAGAGATGAATGCATTCAGGGGCCATTCAAGCCGCAACACTGCATCCGCCGGTTTGCCTCCGCTGCCCCTCCCTGCGGGTTCGAGGACGAGCGCACGCTGTTGTGCTTCCTGCACCAGAGAGGGCTTCAATGTCTCTGCAGCTTTCTGTGTCCGAGGCGCTGCCTTACACGCTGCAGGTGCATTACCCCAACCTTAGAAGATCTGAAGTCAGGCAGTCGTGAAACACCTGGACAAAAAACAAAGCAGTTATCCCGATGAGGAACCTACTCAGTGGATTGTGGGAGAAAATGTCCGCCCTATCTCCGGCACCACAACCCATCCAACGAACCTCCTTGTCACATCCTGACCCCATAACAGGAATTAAAGTGCAGGATGTTCAGAAGTTGACTTCAAGAGCGGCATGCGGCATATACACAGCGCAGCTGTCTTGGATTCCACCGGGGTTGTGGAATGTTTCATTTTACGCCAAACACGGATATGTTTGTTTGTGTGTGTGTGTGTGTGTGTGCGCGCGCGCGCGCGCTTATGCAGATTTTCCGCGTGGGTGACTGTCCTTTGTTTCGGTTGGTAGTGTGCTGGCGGGTTACAACGGCACAATCTTTGCTTATGGACAGACGGGCAGCGGGAAGACCTTCACCATCACAGGAGGAGCCGAGCGCTACAGTGACCGTGGTATCATCCCCCACACACTTTCCTACCTTTACCAACACTTCTGCCAGGTAGGTCTCCTACCTGTTTTGTCTCACAGTTCCTAGAGTATTTGTCTCAAAAAGTCACACCTGTTCCACTCAGATTTATACTTTGACTGCTATGTCTTAGCCTAGTCCAACCTTAAATCTTTCGGTCGACTTCATGTTATCGCATTGTTTTAAGGCTCTGTACTTTTGTTATTAAATATTGCAGTATCAAGCCCTCAATTATACCTACACGATTAAGAGGCCAGACATCTTGGGTGATTGTTCTTTTTAAGGAATTGGTTTATTTATTATTTATTGACAACAGGACAGCAGCAAGGTCTATACCACCCACATTTCCTACCTTGAGATCTACAACGAGGTGGGATATGATTTGCTCAACCCTCACCATGAGGCGTCTCGACTGGAGGACCTACCGTAAGTTTCTCCCTCTCTTCACTTCCGTTTGCATTTAAAAAAACGTTGTTTTGCCAAAGCACATCTAAAGTTCATATGTAAAGAAAACACGTTCCCATATCCCCTGGATTAAACACCGTCCCTGTCCTTTTTCCTAGGGTAATGTGTTCACTGTTTGCCCTCAGGCTGTGATTGGTCGCCACAAACAGACCAGCCAATTAAACTGTGTGGTTGTCTTCTACGAACAGGATTGACAGCTTCTGGGTATTTTGCGTTTTTTGGGAATTCTGGGATTAAATTCCCGAATTCGGGGAAGAAAAAGTATTATATATTTTTCACTGTGTGCAAAGTCTCTGTCTCGACCTCTCCTGTCTCAAAGTGACCACAGAGCCTGTTCTCCCTGGCCAGCCATGTCTGCCTGTGTCTGCCTTTTTCAATGGCCAGACTGCGGTCACTATTCTTTGGGTGCGTCCAATATTTTAATGCAGCGGTTCTCAACCCTAGTTTAATTTGATACGTCACATCAGATTAAATTGGGGAATGTTTAGCGTTAACAGTAGCTAACCGATTACTGCTAAATGAGAATTTAACCACTGGGCTATTAACTGCAATATTGGCTGAATGTCTTTATTACAAAAATAGACTTAGCAATGGCTATGTCCAATAGTTTTTTTCTCAGTGTTATAAATCAAGTTTCACTATGTGCTTCATCGCATTGTTCTTTCATGGAAAGACCTACTATTATTTATGGATATTTACATATAAATACCTGCGGGTTTTAAATCAGTGTCCTCATGATTTGAACTTGTCTGGCTAGATGACTCAAAGTTTCTTTTCGGAGAGATACGGGTGGTAGTTTTCCAGCCCCTCCACGTGCTGAAACTCCCTGGGGAATTTCATGAGCACGTGCTAAAATGCTCCTGTGGAACTCGGGAAGTGCAATGAAATGAAACCCACTATCAGTAAAATAAATAAATAACTGAGTCGTTCCTGACATTTGAGTCGACCGCACGAGGAAGGAAATTTTCGTTTCTCGTGTCTGCTGAAGGCAATTTATTCTGAACTGGCTTCTGACTGTGGGTGCGCTGCCTCGCCGGCTGCCCGTCTCTCCCTCTCTTTCCGTCTCTCCCTCCTTCCCTCTGCTCTGTCTGCTGTCTGTCTGTCTGTGGCTCCGGCACTTTGTGAGGAAGTGATGGGATTGTCACTTCGGCGCCTCTTTATGCTGGGAAAGGGTTTTTAAACGCTTCAGAATAAGAGGAGCCTTTTTGGAGAGAGAAATTATACTATTCTCAATGTCTCATTGGAAACGCGACCCTCAGTATTCAAGATCAGTAGGCGCTTCGTAGCAATATCCTATCACTGAAGCATAACCTATAGAGAACATATGCCTTTTAGGAATGAAGAATTTGATGGGGAAGTTACTGTTCCAGCTCTCTACATTCTTTTTCATATATTCATTTATGTATACATTTTCCCACAATGCAGCAGAGTGTATTTTGATCAAGGGGAGGGTTTGCACATGGTTAAGTCCATGAAGCTGTGATGTTGCTCTATATCCAGTGTTTACTGGTCCAGTATCTTGTCCTCTCAGCATGGGGGACAGGGAGGGACTGGTGTCTTTGAATGCTCATCTATGGAGGTCTCTGCAAAATAGCGCCTCCAGTGACTGAAAGCTGAGGAAGTTTCTTCTGCATACCAGGGGTTGGAGGTGAGATTGTACCAGCTGCATTAAGATGTGACTCTGCTGAGGAAGATCACAGTCAAGACAAGCCGTCAAGAACAGTCGATAGAATCTGGGAGTCCCCCTGGACCATGTTCTGTCCTTCAAGAAACTCATTGCTTCAGTGGCTCGATCCAGCAGATTCATCCTAACATCCATAACACCAGGAGAATCCGTCCATTCCTCGCAGAGCAGTCTACATAGCTCTTGGTCCAGGCACAGTTGATATCCTGCTGCAATTCACTGCTGGCTGGCCTGCCGGCCTCCTCAACTAGATCTCTCCAACTAATTCAAAACTCTGCTGCTCGGGTGGTCTTCGACCAATGGAAGTTCACCCATCATACCCCCCCTTCTCATAAAACTCCACTGGCTCCCTGTTGCAGTAAGGATCCACCACAAGATCCCCACCCTCACCCACTAAGCTACCACTGGATCAGCTCCTGGCTACCTCTGAACGCCCATCTCGCCTTACATCCCCACCAAACCATTGCAATCCTCCACAGCCGGGCGCCTAAGTGTCCCTTCTCTGCGGATTCGAACACCATCCAGTTGCCCTGGCTGAGACAGTCAGACGATCTGAAGCTTCTACCGCCTTCGAGAGGAAACTGAAAACTTACCCTTTCTAACAGTACCTCTCGCCACAGCCTCGAATCCCCCCAGGAACTGACTGCTATATGTTTATGCTTAAGATCAGTTTACTTATTAGTATCGTATGTTATTTCCTTTGTAGCACTAGTCTTTGTAACTTCTTGCGGCACTCGTCAACAGGGCGTGGTAGCTCAGTATCTGTCATTGTACTTGTGTACATCGCTCTGTATAAGAGTGCCTGCTAAATGAATAAATTTTTAATGTAAAATGCACGATGGAGTAAAACTATGACCAAATGATGAAATTCAGCATTCCCAGCCCATTCCATTGCTAATTCAAATCAGCAGTGAGCTGTTCTTCTTGCGTTATAAGAGTTTCTCCAGACCTTATCTTCCTTTTACAACTAGAACTGGCCTATGTAACTTGTTTTCGCATTAAAATTTGAAGTTTGTGTTTATGGTTTTATTTCCTCATAGTGACCAAGCCTGGGAAAATATGGTGCTATGCAGTATGGACCATAATCAATATGCAGTATTGATTGTTGGTCTTTGTGTTTTAACTTTATTATCAAACTGCTCTGGTGTTTATGTAACTTTTAAGAAATGCCAGGGGACAATGTAAAAGAGGGGAACGAGCGATTCGAATTTTACGTTATTTTGGGGGGGGGGGGGGAATGCAATGGCTTTCTGAAAACGAGTGAGGTTTCTCTCCTCTCCCTTTGACCTCAGTCTCGCTTCGTCTCCCCATCCCGCCCGGGACACGGCTCCAGGCTCGCAGCCTTGCAAATTATACACTTCTCAAAATAGGCAATGGCTGCCGTCGACCACGTGGGGCGACTCCTGTTCCACAGAGATGCAGTGGAGGAAGAAAACCGCAGGAGTGGACGGGCTCCTGGCTTGCCGCCTCTCGCTGCGCGCGGCCGGAGTGTTTCTCTGGCCTTTTCCTCCCCGGGCGTTTTGTCGAGGGGGGCCTGCGGTCGTGCAGCCACACGCTTTGTTCTGTCGCCTGCGCTCACCCCTCTCCGCTCCCTGCTCCCAGCACAGTTTACGGCACAGGGGCCAGTTGACTGTTGAAGCAATCCCGTGCAGGTCGAGTAACAGTATAAATGTGGGTGGGTCGCGGGCTGACCGTTTAAAGGCAATCTTTGAAATGTATCTCATGGTGATGTTTTGAACATTTGTTTTATGGCGATTGTATGTCCTCTAATTGAGGTCTACTGGATAATTTAAAAATGTTTTCCATGTAGTCTTTTTGCTTGTTTGTTTATTCTGTATGGGACAATGGAGGATTACAGACAATAGTGTACAATACAATACATAACGATTACAAAGTCAGTGGTAACTACATTGCTATTCATTCAATGCCCTGCAAATGCCCTTTAATGTATATGTCAGTGGAAGGCCGTGTCTTTACATAGAGGTGCCTTTGCTGTCCCAGCCAATGTAATTTAAGTAGGCCAGCATGCATTTTGTTTCAGTGGCATGTTCAGTTCCAACACCTGAAAGGGCATTTCTGAATGTACTGGAGTACTACAGTGGCTACTGAGATATAGGTTTCATTGGTGTGGGCCATAATTCATACCCTGTTTGTTTTAAAAGTTAGCATATCCATTATCACATTATTTTTCCTGGATGAATACAGCATGTGTATAGTGCAGGCAATGCCTACAGACTGTGGTTTGCCTAGCATCTAGGAATGTGAGTAGAAAAAAAAAAAATGTTGACACTGCCCAATTAAAAAAAAAAATCTTCGGTTTTCTTGAAAAGGAAATATGAGCGAGGTTGAAAAGTGCATAATTTATTCAACAATCCTAAAAACCTGTGTTGCCTTATTACGTTCAATGCACAGTTTTTAATTTTCTGGTTTCATTTGCTTTAGGAAAGTCACTATTAGGGAAGACCCAGACCAGAACATCCACCTCAAGAACCTGTCAATCCAGCAGTCAGCCAGTGAGGAGGAGGCTCTGAACTTGCTTTTCCTTGGAGACACCAATCGTATGATTGCTGAGGTGAGAGGGAGTGGCTGGGTGAAAGTGGAGTAAGTACTTTCAGCTGTGGTGTATGAAGCGATCTTTTTAATCTTCTCTCTGTTTAATCTTGTCCTGGAGTGTGGTGACATGGTCTCATGGCCATTTTTAGAGAATGACCGCATGTGCACTGTGTTTGTCTTTGAGCGGGTGGGTTTGGTGGTTTGTTTATTTATTTATTTATTTATTTATTTTGCTGTGCTGGCACTGGCACTTTCAGGCCACACACCAGGCCAACCTCGGCGGTCATACGATGTTGCACCACCCCAGGGTTAGGCCATGTGATTTAACTATTTTCTGTGTGTAGGCATTTGTATTTATTGAATAAATAGCAATTTGAATGTGATCAATGAAAGGTAGTAAATGGAAAAGTTCCAGGTTACATGAATGGACGCTGCATGAAACTTGCCTTGACCTTAGCAGGATAGGCTCTGTGTGACATTCTTTCGTCCAGCAAAAGGTTGGAACACAGGATCTCTGTTCTTCATCCCCAGTGCTACTCTGTATCTCATGGACCTCAGCCTTCAACTTAGCCCCCAAACTCAATTCCATGAGCTGTCAGTGGCAGAGAAGCTGTTTCTCTCATCTAAAACAGATCAATGACCACCATGTGGTCGAAAGATGGCAGCTCCAGTTTAAATAGTGAATGTGAGCCCACATGCAATCGGTTCTGCCGGACAGGAAGTGGCCCCGCAGGATGTCCTTGGGAAGAAGCCCTTTGATCTGCCCCCTCATCTCCCGCCCACCCGTGCTCCCTGTTTTTCCTTCCCCCTCTCCCTCGCGTGTTGCACAGCTGCGGCCCCCCGACAGCCAACACAGCAGAGCTATTGTTGAGCGGCAAGCCGCGGTCGCACCGAAAACGGTCGCCGAAAGGGCGGATGACACACTCATCGTGTGTGGTCACGCGGGTCGGCTTTCGCGTGTGGACAAACATGGGCGATGAGTACCTAGGGGGCTCCAGTGTGCCGCTGAGTGCAGCGGAGTCAGAGATCGCGTGGAGGAGAAGAAGAAAGGTCCACTGACAATAATCTTAGAAGCCTCTCGGCTTTTGCTCAGCAAAATGAGCTCCTCTGCCTTATACTTGGGTATCTGTCTTCTGCCTTCCAGGATGTGTGTTCGTTGGCATTGTTTTGTCTCTGACACTCATCAAGCCTGGAATTTTTCCCTTTCCGTTTTATCTGTCCATCTTTCATTGAGGACTTTTACTTAAGTTTTTACTTATGTCCTATCTGCTGTTGAAACCACACTTCTGTCTACTCATCAGACTCCAGTCTCAATTTATCCCTTTAGTTATTTTTAGCTTTATGAAAATAAACCTTTTGAAATCACAAAATGTTATTGTTCATTGGGCACAAAAGTTTTTCTTTGAAGCACAAAAAAAAAGAAGTAGAAAATAGGCTAAATATTACTCATAATTAGATGAATATAACTATATTAGTTATGTGTGGCAAGCAGCCTTAGAGGACACTAGTTTTCCCTTGGCCAAGCTGACTAACCTAAGCACAGTCCCATTAACCAGACCGCACTCAGGTAACGGCTATGACTATTAGGAGAAGTACGTTGAGACATTATCTTCTTGTTAGATTGCTACGGTCTGCATTTCGTTTTTTTCCCCAAATATTAAAAGCCTTGAAAAAGTAAAATAAATTTCAGTATGCACAATAAAGTCCGTAAAGTCTCAAAGTAAAGTTTGTTACTCTGTCTTTTATTCAGACGCCCATGAACCAGGCCTCCACACGCTCACACTGTATATTCACCATCCATGTGTGCAGCCGTGAGCCGGGCTCCGCAACCCTGCGCCGCTCCAAGCTGCATCTGGTGGACTTGGCTGGGTCAGAGCGCGTTGCTAAGACAGGCGTTGGTGGACAGCTGCTCACCGAGGCCAAGTACATTAACCTCTCTCTGCACTACCTGGAGCAGGTAGGGTGCCCCCAGGTCGAGCCTTGGACGGGAGGTTGTGTTTAAAGTTTTCTGATGTCACGCTTGAAGCAGAATAACGTGCGTGCATGTGTGTTGTTCTGTCTGGACCTAACTCTAGGTCATAATTGCCCTGTCTGAGAAAAACCGCTCGCACATTCCGTACCGCAATTCCATGATGACGTCTGTCCTGAGGGACAGCCTTGGGGGAAACTGCATGACAACCATGATCGCCACCGTTTCGGTGGACAAGAGGAACATCGATGTAAGACACCAGTAAACATGACTAGCCTGTGCTCACGCTGTTCTCGTTTGTGACGAAGCAGGCTAAAGTCGGATGATCTTGCCACACAAAGTGTATGCAAACAATATCTGATATCTTTCCACGGAGGGCTACTGGTCGGAGCCATTCACAGCTTACTGGTCTTGAAAATACTGCCGGTCGATACATTATGTTGTTGTGCCGTTTTAAGAAACTAAATATCGGTGTGGGCAAAGTGCCTTTTGATGAGTGCACTCCTCTCTGATTTTTAAAGAGATTAAGATGGCACTTTGACTTTCCCAATGGCTGGAGTTGTAAAAAAAACAACAACTAGATTTCATTGCGTGAATGCAGCCAAAGTACCCTAACTACACAAACGAGCCTGACGATAGGGTGTAGCCAACTCCAGCACAAATGCTTTGTTTTTTTATTTTATTTTTTATAGTTAGACAATAAACATTAATGCCCTAAAATCAAAATGTAATTTGGCAAGAGCCGCCGTGTCTCTTGTATCCCGACGCTGACTTGCTTGTTCTGCAGGAGTCCATCTCCACGTGCCGGTTCGCCCAGCGGGTGGCGCTCATCAAGAATGAGGCGCAGCTCAACGAGGAGTTGGACCCAGCCCTGGTGAGTCAGAGCAGGGCCTCTAATTCACTTCAGAGTGGCGGAGTAACTGCATAATATGCATTGTACTACAGCAGGATAATCACACATAGGGCAGGCTATCGTGCAGTTACGCTCCATTGTCTCTCTTGGACTGCTCTGAGACTCTCTCTTCTCTTTGTAAACAATGGGAACAATGGGAGATCTCTGTATTTATTTTAATTTTATTTTTAGATGTGGATGGAGTGGGTGTGCATGGAAGTAGTAGCATTTGAATATGTATTTTTTATGAATTTGAAATCAATGTAGAAAAATGTGCGTAAAACATACATAATTGTTTAATGTATTTCTCAATATATTACACGTATCGACTACATTTTCCTTTAAATATTCAATCTTTTAACACATACAAGCATGACTTTTCCCCTAAGATTTGGCATCATGGCCTGCTTGGTCTTGAATTTGCGCCAGCATGCCGAATCCATGCCCTTTCATCTGTATAAGGATACAATATTTATACTGCATGCAGGGTGTTTGGATTCTGTTTGGAATGTTTACATACCCTAAACTTGGCAGGGCATATTTTTCATGAGGTAATCGCCTTTTCAGATCAATCCACTAGCTGAAAGTCACACACCGCAGAAAGTTAATGCGTAATTAAGATTCATTAGGGCTTAATGACATCAAATCCCTACGTCACTGTATATAGTCAACATCTGTGTGTTGGGAAAGTAAGATTTTTGTGGTTTGAAGATGAGGTATGGTTCGGGTTGTGGAGGGACAGAACCTGCTTCACCGAACCCAGCAGCTGCAGTAGGCTTTGTATCTTGCCGGATCCTTTGTGTTTGATTAGCGGCGTTGGTTCCACGGTGACGCACCAAACCAGGATGTGACTGGTACCTTCAGCACCAACCCTGTCCTCATCCCCTTTGTGAGGCTTTGACCTTCAGTCCTGCATCCATCCACTCAGCTTTCAGCCAATGGCTCCACAGATAACCGAGGAAAATGTGCCTGCCCTCATATCTAATTCATTATATTTTCCCAAAATGTTAAATATGTGCACACTGGCATTGCTACTGCTCTATCTTTGTGAATTATGACACCCAGTTTAGGATTTCCTTGGAGCCTTTAAAACTTGACTGAAGCCATAGGTACAGGCGCAGGTAGGGTACAGTATGGGTACAGAATGGTAATGAAATTTAATATACCTCGGGAATGGGATGTTGTTACAGGAGTTAGCTGAATAGGAGTGGGCAAAAGCAGAAATAATTCTAATCGAGTGGCGTATGAAGACCACAATAACACATACGAAAAGGTACGACAAAAGTCACGCCATACAAGAAAAAGAATCGATATTTTGTAGGAGCTATATAGAGACTTCACTGTTAAGCTAAGTTGATTCATATTTCATTCAGGGAAGCGGTGTTATGACAGCCCTTTGTTTTTGTTTTAAGAAGCAATGGGAATGTTTTTTGACCGGACTAGACTGAAATCCCCTTCCCGTGTCATCGTCTATTAACTACTACCCACATCATCTAGATGTTGAGATTCCTCTGACCGGTGGCAAATGAGACAAATTGAGTTTTTTTCCGGTGACTTGCACAGTTTAAAAATGCGTTATACAGCTGGATATTAATAAATGGAATTCAGGTTAAGTACCTTGCTCTAGGATACAGCAGCTGGGGTAGGACAACTTTTCGGGTTACAAGCCTGCCACTTATCCACTACGCCTCCAGCTACCCCCAGTCAGTGTTTCGGTTGACGTTTACAAACGTACTGAGATGACCCTTGCTTGGGCTCCAACGCCGCTAACTCACTTGGCTTCCTGTCTCAGTTTGATGGGGTAAAGTCAGGAGTGCCTATAATAGCACGAGTCCCTTCCTCGGCCATGGTCGATGGAACTTGGCTGCCCATTTTCAGGCCCCGGAGAAGTATTTTTAAGAGAGTCTGCGGCTGCCCCGTTAATTGAATTGGTGTCTGGCTGAGAAAATGGGTAACAGTCTCTACTATGGGCTGAGAAAAGACTGTGCTTCTCAGGGCAGGATCTCCAGATTTGCTTGAATCCAGCAGAAAATGAGTCTACGACGCTTTCGCTTTGTAAAGGCCTGAATGATGTCATGTTGGTTTGGACCCACGGCGCTGCCATTTCTACGGCACCGGTTACATTGATGCGTCGTGTCTTATACATCTGCTTTCAGTCAGCTGAAGATGAGTGACACTCCTCTCAGTCCAAACCTTCTGCCTGCCTAGTGAAATGCTGGTTTGTGCTCTAATAGCTCCTTTATAATCCTAGGCAGCTGAAGGACGGGCACTGCATCATGCCCATCTTTGTCTCGTTTGTGGATTGCATTAAATTAGGCTTGGATTACGTGCCTAATTAGCTGAGGGGTTTAGTGCATGGAACAGAGCGTTTGGTCCGACCACTCCGGCCGCCCAGGCTCTGCATCTTGTCTTTTTACCTGGAGCTGCTTGCAATCCCTGCCCCACTCATAAAAACCAAAAACCCAGGCCTTCGTCAACCCCCACAGAATCCCGTCCTCCTCTTCCTCAGCGCCCTCTGTGCGTGGGGGGGCCTCAACTCCTTCCCAGCCAAATCTCCACTTGACCTTTTGAACTCTTATCCTTTTGCCCATTCAGAATAGATTTTTTTCACCAGGCTTACCCGGTCACACATACCTGTGACTCTGGACAGCTGTCTGTGAAGAAGCCACCAGAGCAAAGGTTTTTAACCTGGGTGATTCTTTCAGCCGTGTCTCACCTGAGAAATGAGTGCGGATCCGAATGGTGTAACGGCACACCTGCTTTCAGTGAGTGTGCAAGCAGAGACTCAGCACAGCGAAACCGCCAAGCTGTCTGAGAACGGCCAGGAACACAAAGAGGCTTCGCAAATGGTGCCGGTTCCTTCTCTGTATTTGCTTTGTTCAGAGCGGAAGCAGTCGGCCCATAATGTGGTCTGACGGGGTGAGAACACCCTGAATTTCAGTAAAAAAAAATAAAATATATATATATATATATAAATGTATCCCTCTAAAAGCATCCCAGAGCTGCTCCCCTCATTATCTCATCTCCCGTTGAAGTGGAAAGACTGAAATCAGAAACAGAAGCAGTCGGTAGGGCAGTGCACGTTTGCCCGCTTCCCGTTCGGTTTGTACAGCGCTGAGGCTTTGCGTCACCATGGCCTTGTGGTTGGGACACAGGCAGCCATGTTGTGTCTTACACCGCCTGGAAGACGCCTGCGCCCTTCTACTGCGCCAGGGTTTCCGTCCCCGGAGCCAGGGTAGGGTGAGGACGTACTGATGTCACCGATTACACACGTGGTACCCATCGCTGGTCCAATCCCGGCTCTCTTATGGCATAGGGCGTCGTGGCACCCGGTTTACCCAGGCTTTATTCTGGGATCAGAGAAACCCGCACTGGCCCGAGTGGTTTTTGCTGTTCAAGAAGGGATGACCGCTGCTAACATTTTGTGCGTTGATGTTGAGCATTAAGGTAGTTCAGGGGAGAAAGCCAAAAAAACGCTGGCCAGTTGGCCAATGAGTATCGCTGTGCATTTTTCATGTAAAGAACCAGTTAAAATCTTGAAAGTAAATCTTGAACCCATACACTACTGAAAGAAATATAGTCATTTAAAATGTTTCATTCTACACTTAAACTGCAATGAAGCTGGACTTCACTCAAGTCATTTTGGAAGTGAAGTTTTGTCGACTTTTCTGCTGGATTGAGTTTGTTATCCTCCTATTTCTACAGATTTGGATGACAGACACATGGCTTTTAAATTCTTCTAGATTGTTATTTTTAAACAATTTCTATCAAATTACGACTGATCACAGTAGAATTGCTTCTTACTAACTATTTTGAAGATTTTGCCATCTAATTTTGAATGTGAGTATACATTAAAATGAATGTATAGTAAGAATAAATACCTCACAATGCATCTTCAAAGGAATGTTTTTGGTGGAATTGTCAGGCAGTTACCCGGTATTTTGGTGCAATGTTTGACTTCTCTGCCGTTTTGTGACCCTGGCATTTAGTGGCTTGGTGTCCAGACTGAGTAAGCAGGGTCTTTTCACATAGTTGGCTTAGTCGCTCGGGATTCCAAAGCCTCCCCTTGAATCGTTAAAACGTCCCTCTTCCGAGATATACATGTTAAGGTGGGGGTGGTGATGAAGGAGTCTAAGGGTATGAACCAAGCATGTCCTGAACCATGTGGGGGGAAAAAAGTATGGTGTGGACATCTGTTTGATGTCACTTTTAAAGTAAAAAAAAAAACCCACTGCTTCCCATCAAAGTCAAATGGGCCACTCACTGCTCCACCGTTTGTGCTTGACTGCTCTAGGTCCGTGCGCGCTTTTGAATACAGTCTAATCCTACCCACCTCCTATATCTGTAGACGGGCCTGAACAGTGAAGGGGAGCTCGTTTAAACATTGGCCCCCCAGCGCTGGTGGCAAATCGCTGCTGCTGTTACTGTTGCTTTTTGCAGCTCTAACCCCAGGAAGGAACCTGCTCTCATCGCAAGCTTTGCGCTTCGTTGTGGGCAGCTCAAAGCTATCCTCTAATGCTGCTATGCAGATGGTTTCTAACCACTTTACACTGGGTTCTCCTCATTCCTCCATGCTCGTGTGCGTGTGCGAGGAGCGGTATGAAGTGGAACAGCCGCCTGATTAGTGTCTTTGGTGGTTTTCTTCTTTGTGCCTTGGATGGGTGGAAGCCCAGTCCTGCGCTCTGCCAGGAATCCCAACCCAACGGAGAAAACCTTAATCGCTCTAGAAAATAATTACAGCCCTTTTTTTCTTCAGTGCCTGCTGATGAAAGCAGACTGCAGTAGACAACATCTGGATGGAACGACGTCTCGCGGTGCTGAGAAGGCAGGGCTTATTTACCTGCATTGAGCAAATCCCGGCGCTGCCACCAACAGCCTTTGCTGTGGCTGCTGGACCTCAGCCAAACGGGTCACTGCAGAGTCTTTCTTCTGTCTGGTGTGAGCAGTTCTAGGTCGGCGCGGTATCAGAGCTTCCTGTAATTCTGTGCTTGAGGATTCCGTTGCCTGCTGAAACATGATTTCTTTCCTGGAGTATGCCTCACCACAAATCAAGAGGATTTTGTGGTAGGCATGTATTACACCTGTCAGGAGTTGGCTGTGACCCAAAACTTGCCAACGTTTCGGCTTCCTCTCTCTGTGAGTCATCTACGACTTGCACGTCTTTGTGTTGCTTTAATGGTGTGTCATACAGATGTCCACACTGCCGGTCAGCTATCTTCGTATCCAGAAAGGGGCTTTGGAGGTGGAGGATACAGGCCATGTGGATACTTTTTATGGCATATGCTCAGTTACCCGCACAAGGTGTTAATCAGGCTTTAGAAGGACTTAAGTCAGTCTGGCCCTGCAAAGCCACTGACTTGTGTTGGGACCCGTGCAGGTCCGTTCTTTCGGTGCTACCTGGCGCTGGTCCTCAGTAAGCGGCTCCCAGGAAGCACTGATAACTCTGTGTGACAGGTTGTCCCCGGACAGATGTGTGGCAGACGGCCGGGTGCATAAACAGAGCTCTCGTCAATAGGTAGCCATAGCCCTAGGCAACAATTAACCCAGGCCTTCAGAAGGAGCTGCCCCTACAATACCGGTTACGTTTTAAGCTTTGCCCTGGAAATCTGAGGCCTTAGCCTTTTAATCTTGCTGATGGGAAGGGCTTTCCTGGCTGCACGTGAAAAGAGAGAGGGAGCGAGGGAAAGGAAATGTAGCCCCAAGGTATATGGACTAATTCAACTAGAAAAAATACATTTTGTCAATCAAACTTTAATTGTTATAGTGCATTTTTACAAAAAACATTTTAAATTCACAACACGCTGCACAGATCCCATTTTTCAGAGGGAATAAGAATCCGATCAGAAAATACTGTTAAATGTGTCCCTAACCTTGGAGAAGAATGATGTTAGATGTGTATAGAATAACACTTGATAATAAGGTAATCCATGAAGAGCTGAACAAATTCCTCTGAAACTTCAGTCCTCTCTTTGCGACACACTTGGTTTGGAGTTTGGTTGTAGTACCTGCACGTCAGGTCTTCTGACTCGTGTGTTCCTTCCTTCCTCATTCCTAGATGATCGTGCACCTGAAGAGGGAGATTCAGTCGCTGAGAGAGGAACTGGCCATGGTGACCGGAGAGCCGCGGGATAACCCGTTGACCCAAGAGGAGATCCAAAAGTACAGCGCCTACATTAGTGATTTTAGTGACTCACACTTACAACTATACTAACTACGAGGGGGCATGTTTCGTACTCGTAGGAGTCTTGGCTTGTTTTATTGGACTTCGACATTGACTTGCAGTTGGAGTTTTCTGAATGGGGTTCTCTTGTTTTGTTTGTGCATAGTTCTTTTGGTATATATCAAAATAACCTTACTTTAACTTATGTCTTATGCCATGCCTGCAAAATTAAACAAAATAAATAAAAAGATGATGTCTGAACTAAAGTTTAAGAAAGTTCCCAAACTTGTGTTGCTGAAAAGCTTTTTGGCTTGAGGAGGGGGGGCTGTGTGTTTATAATGAGCTCCACAGCACAGCACAGCACGGCACGGCACGGCACGGCACGGCACGGCACAGCACAGCACAGTCTTTCAGAGGCAGTCATTTCAGGACACGCTCCTTCCACAGTTAGCTCTCTGATACTGCTGAGCTGGTTCCTGTGTCCTTCCAGGATGTTTACTGCCTGCTCCGCACAAGCCCACTCTCTGAGGGCAGCCGCACTGGGTCTCCGGGCCAGTTGGACCGGCACCAGGGTCGACCCGTTGAGTCTCAGGTGTCTGTGTTGGGTCACCTGTGTGCAGTGAGCCACTGAAAGTCAGAATGCCGTTAATCCATCCATCCGTCCGTCCATTTTTCGAGCGTTTTAGTCCCGTCTCGGGAACTGTACTGGGGGAAACGTGCAGTAATCTGTCTGGGCTCCGAACAACAGCTAAAAGAGCTTCTGAGTAAACAGATGGAAGCCGGAGTAAAACAAACTGTGCTTTTAAAAAAACTGTTTCACGTGGTTGAAGGTCATTTACAAAGGAAGAATATTTCAGCTTGTTTAGTGGTCTTGTGATTTGTGGTTTGTTGCCTTGTCCTTTGGTTAGCTGTGCCCCAGCCAAACTAAGACATTTACAGTATCATTCATATCGCTAGGGAGTTGAAGGATTATGGGTATAGTGTGTCTGAATTAGCGCCATCAGACAGTGCCCTATGCTAAATTAGACTGTAATTGCTTCCTGTGTTAGCTTCTTTGTTTTCCATCACGGCCCCCCCACACTGGGCCCAGGGCAGGCCGGAAGGGGGACAGGGGTTGGCGGGGGCGGCGATTGGGAACTCTGGCTTGGCCCGCCGGTGTCCTGATCTCTTTACCGCTACAGCTCCTGGCCCATTTTGATCATTTCCCCTCCCTGCCTCCCCTGCGGTGGTGAGAGGCCTGCTAATGTCAGCTGTGACCAGTGAGAGACCTGCTATTTACTCATTTATACACTAGTTTATGCATTGATTGTGCCCGACTGCGGGCTTATTGCCTAAACCAGCACTCCGTTTGTTCCGAGCAGAAGTTTCTAGAATTTCAGCCGTTTTTTCCCCATTTTAAAATGGCAAAAAATATCAGTTCTGTTGTTGGGGGGGGGGGGTGTCACGGTGAAAAAACATAAGCAAATTCAAACAAACTCCTTACGTTTTCAGACGCTTATGTTTAGGCAGAAAAAGGAATTCTCTTTTTGTTATGCCAACCCTGGTTGTGTCTGGGTTTTTACCTACCATCTACTATGACTGTCAGACCATACAGAGCAGTTTGGAACATGGCCATGTTATGGTTTATCAACAGACAAGCCCATTTACATCATGCCTAAACAGTGAAACCGTTGCACACTTTAAGTAAATAGTTTTTCTTTGGCTCAAACGGAGTTAAACATCTCTTCATCATCTCAGTCGAATTGGAAAGCACCATTCCAATGAAATATGGCAGCACCGACATACTTTGCATGTTTGTGCCTACGTGAGTGTATGTGTGTATCATTGTGTGTGTGTGAGTTTGGTGTATAGGTGTATCCCAGGGTACCTGGAAACTGCGGCCTTTGTCTCCACATCTCTCCAGGCTGGAGGAAGTGGTGAAGGCCTTCCTGGACGACCCCAGCCCTGATGCCATGCTGGACCTGGGGCCTGACATGCGAAAGATCCACCACTGCTTCTCTTTGCTGAAGGTGAACAGCGGGCTTTCTCTCTTATCTCTTCCCTCCTCTCACTGTGGCCTGCAGTCAGCCCCAGGTAAACCAGCCCAACCTTCGCCCCTCCTGTTGCATGTCCCACAAAAAAACATCAATACATCACAGAAGCAAACTCTTTTTAAAAATATATTTTTCAATTACAAATGTGTTTCACAAGATGAGGAAGACAACAGAAGTTGTTTTTACGTGGATGTGTGTCGACACTTGGATGGGATAAACTGTACAATTCAGATGGACCCTTAATGGCGGTGTTGTCGTCTCTGATCGCAGTGACAAGGTTAAATGGCCTTGCACAGATCAGATTTCAAGAGCGGGGAGTGCCCCCTACTGACGAGTAGGGGAAAGAAAGGAGTGTTTGAACATTCTCTGATGTTGTAGCGTAGGCATGTAGTCGTAATTCATTTTAGCTGCCTATGGAGTCAGTTTTTGAATAGTAGGTAGTGCTTATACTGAGAACTGAAATCCCGGGGAAGCTGAGGCTCTAGTGACTTGATTCTATAGTGCATAAATATGGTCGAAAGGACCCGATGTAGATACACCATTTATCGCTTCACAAGGTCAGAAGAGGGTGTTTAGCCTTACTGAGACTCTCCATAACTGTGAGCCTTGATATGAAGGTCAGACTTAATTTCTATGATTTGTTTAGACAGCTGTTTACAGAGGGGGGCGACTGATGAACTCTTGGAGAAATGCTTAGAATCCCAAGGCTGCATGGTTTAAAAATGTGCATTAGTCAGGCCCACTGTAACAGACTGACCATGCTGGCCCTGTCCTCTTCAGTGTGCAGTATTTTTTTGTTTGGTCGACTCAAGTGTGTTTGGTTTCCATGTTTGCGAGGGAATCGGCCCGTATGGGCCATATGTAGCGTCTAACCCGTCATTTTGGGCCCACTTTGTGTCACAGTGGCGAGACCAGTGAGTGATGAGGGCGTCCTCATTGCAGAGATGGGAGGAAACTTGTCTCCCCCATCGTTCCTACCCCTGATGTTCGGGGCTGAGGTGTACTTGGGGCTGGCCCATCCAGATCCCTAGAGAGCAGCTGTTTATCTTCCCTCAAGTTTGTTGCTAATCTGGCGGGCTGACTCCTTTAGGCGTTTACATTCCTCGTGCTCCGGCCATCCTGGGTGATTTAAGGAGAGTCTGCGTCAGACCTTTTTATTGTCGCCCACTCACCCACCCCCTGTCCTCCGCTTAGCTGCCATCGCCCACGGATGCGTTTCTCCTCCGTCTCCACGGAGACCGCATCCTCCCTCTGTATCAGCATGAGCCGCGGTCGCTCCCTCTGCTCTGAGGGTAAGCGTTCCTGGTAGGCCGTCTGCAACTGGGGTGTGGCACCACCTACACGCTGTACCTTTTCGAATAGCTGTCAGCCTTGTATGTGTGTGTTTTGCACTTCTTGGCAAAATTAGAGCTCCCGATGGAGAGTTAGAACTATATATACTCGTGGTTAACCAAAAGGCTGGTAATATGTTGCACATTTAGGTGCATTTTCGAAACATTTTGTGAAATCTAAAAGTAACCTCTCCATAGCGTCCGGTACTTCCGCCATAACTCAGTCCCGTCATTTCAGAATCTGCGCACTTCCAAAAATAGCTGCTGATTCCTCCACCAGCTGCAGTCCATTAAAGAAACTACAGTGCCGTGCCCTTAAGATGGAATGGTAATGATGTACGTCCTGCAGGTCCAACACCAGTGCTAACCAGCCCCAAAATGGATCACTCACTAAACAGTTTGCATCTCTGCCTTGTATGCCTTCTAGAAAGACCTCTAGCTCCTACAAGACTCCCGTTGACCGAATGATTCTCCCTGATGGTCTGGAAGTTTATGATTATGTTTATGTTATGTTTATGAAGGTACAACGGAAGGTCTGTTATCACCCGTGACAGTCGTTGCGTGTCTGACTGTAAAATTAATGTAAAATCGAGTAGATATAGGGATGAAAGCTTTTTATTTCCCCTTCGTCCACAGGCGATGGTACGTGAGCGGTTTTCCGGTCCGGTTGGGAGCAGCAAGGACATCTCCACTCCAGGCCGCGGCGATCAGGTGCGAGAGGCCAGCCCTCCGCCACCGGAGCTGAAGAAGCTGAAAGAGGTGCTTCAGCAACGCGACAATGAGATCAGTATCCTTTGTCCACACTGCACTCTAAAGGGATTTTGTTAGGGTTATGTCAGGGTGAAAGAGCGTTTCTTAGCAGATGACTTTCCTAGTAAATCTACATGTCCCAGTGTTTTGTGGTTTTAATAAACACATTCATGCAGAGTGACTCTCCTCCACATATTGTGTAACTGTCCAACGGCCTGTTTTTTTGGGAAGTCTCATCCATTACATCTGTGCTCTTGAGGTGTTGTAATCACTTGCTTGCTGTACTTGTACAGGTCACAGTACAAGTCCTGACGTAAGGCAAATGCCTGTTTCTGTGCTGGAAGACACAGTCATCCTCCTCCAGCTGAGGACCGTAGACCTAAACCAGCTCCTGACCTTTTATAACGCACCATTCCCGCTCCAGAGCTAGAACCAGAACCAGCACCAGCACCAGCTGGTTTGTTGAGGGACTGATGAAAGCGCGTGTGTCAGGTCATCACTCTGTGAGAACGTTTCGAGACACCGGTGTCAGTCTGACGGGAACCGCTGCCTCGCACTGGTCGCTCTTCACGTTCATTGTTTGTTTATATTTTAACACGACGTAACAGACTCGACGCGACCAAGTAACTCGAGACAAACCGAGGGTTTCGTAAATACTGGGCGCCTAGCGCAGGTCTGGTTAGAGCTTTCCATACCAACCCTTGAGGGAAAAAAGCGTGCCCCGCCTCGCCAGGTTGAGTACACTCTTTTCCACGCCCCATTACGGCAGCCTCCAGAGTGGTCTTGTTAGCATTGTTACTTTATAACGTTGTCATACAGAGCTGGAGCATTCATGGCTGCCCATTCCACCCCACCTTCCCTGGGACCTGGGTTTCAGCTGGTTTATATTCGTATTCCTTACACAGCAGTAGCTGGATGAGGGTGGCCCTTATGGAGACTTCCCTGCTGTAAAGCCATAGCAGAACCAGAGGTGATTCTCCAGTTATAGCCCAGTGGTGAGAACTATAGTCAGTCTATACACCTGAATCCCGTTCGGCCCCCTGAAATGTGGAGCAACCTCGGACCTTATGCGATGGAGAGACGAGAGTACGAAGCGAAGGAACTCGGGGATGCAAACTGAGGACCCTTGGGGCTGTGAAACAACCCACAAGCATATGAGTGTCAGGCAAGCCTGTTTGGACCGACAACTGCCACCATGTCGGATAAGTGGCGCGGGTTCTCGAAATAAATAAGCAATGTACAATTTGATGTACCGCACGTGCTTTCTGAAATATAATGTTTACACAATGACGAGATCTTCAGGAAGCTGAAGATTTTTTAGTAATAAAGCAATATTAGCTTGCATGTAAACATAGAGACAGACAAATTCCCTCCGTCTCAGTAATGAACCCAAATTTATTGCCAAAGCTTTGCTTTGCATCCACACAGATATCTTCCCCCGGGCGTGGAGCCCAGTGTAGGATATACTGTTCTCTAGCAGAGGCTCACCCACCTGGGTCTGAAAGGGCTTCTTTTTTTCGGTTCTTCTCCCCTATCTGGCACCATCCAGCCCTGCTGAAAAGTGTTGAGATTGGAAGGGCTGCTGCAAGGCTTCACTGCCTGACAGCTACTGGAGGACGGGGCAGAGAGCAGCTGGTTTGAGACACGCCGCAGGCCGGGGCTGCTCTCGGGCCAACAGTTAAGAGCAGTTAGATGAAGATGGAGGTTTTGCCCCCGTGAAGTGGATTGTTCTTGGACCGAGCGAGGGGGCGCTGCATTATCTCATTGCTTGTCTATCGCAACGCCAGTGCCGCGCTCTAACAGACTTCTGTAAATCCGCCACTTTTGTTTTCTTTTCTTTGACTCATTCCAAATGTCGAT
>JAOVYW010022486.1:7326-25348 GCA_025775045.1 Hiodon tergisus | reverse complement strand
TCAGTGCTGTGAGTCTCAGGCCTGGCAGTGATATCAGACACTGTGGACGTCAGTGCTGTGAGTCTCAGGCCTGGCAGTGATATCAGACACTGTGGACGTCAGTGCTGTGAGTCTCAGGCCTGGCAGTGATATCAGACACTGTGGAGGTCAGTGCTGTGAGTCTGGGTCTCACCTTTAGGCCGAGCAGCAGTACGAGCACTCTATGCCCCATCAACTGGCTCTCAAATGTCCTTCTGAAGATAGATGAGGGTAGTATACTTGTGTGTGTGTGTGTACGTGTTGTGTGTGTGTGTGTGTGTGTGTGCGGTGTGTGTGTGTGTGTACGTGTTGTGTGTGTGTGTGTGTGTGCAGGGCGGGTGTGTGTGTGTGTACGTGTTGTGTGTGTGTGTGTGTGTGCATGCGAGGCGGGTGTGTGTACGTGTGTACGTGTTGTGTGTGTGTGTGTGTGTGCATGTTGTGTGTTTGTGTGTGTGTGCGTGGTGTGTGTGTGTGTGTGTGCTAGGACACCCCAGTCTGCGAGGAAGGGCCTGTGTTATCTCCAGTTGGTACACAAGACTTTTTGTTTTCATTCTGGAGGGCAGCTGGACAGATGACGCAGTCAGGGAAGAACTTGTGAGCAAAGGCAGAGACGGGCACGATTTGTTACACGATTAGACACACACGCTTCCCACTATTTCAAATTTCAAAGAAAGGAATTCACACGCCAGGATTCCAAAGTCTCAAGTGCGATTGTTTATCATATATATAAACATGTCAGTGTCGTATCAAGATTACTCAAACTTCTACCTGTCAATTTTCTCTTTGCTATGGAAATGCACCCCTTCAACACCATTCTTGTTTGAATTAGTGGCTGATGCAACGACGTTAAGTGAAGTGTTAAAATATAAAAATGTATACAGATAGCCGTTAACTGTTGGAAGGTCCCTTAAACTCAGATAGTCGAATACAAGACCCACACTTAACTCTGTTTTAGCTGAAACACACCTGGCCGTGCAAATAAATATACTTGTTTTATTCAGATGAGATAACATAATAAATATAATTACATCTAATCATGCAGTGCAAAGCAAACCAAAATAGAATGCTGACATTCGGTTCGTTTTCCTCACAAAAACCTGCCGGTCCTCCAGGAAATTTCCTTATCCTTTGCAGATACACCAAACAAACAAAAAACTCACAGTATATGTGAGGATCTGGTTATATATTATTGCCTGTCAATTTCTTGCAAGGAATCCTTTACTAAATCTTAGAGCCCGAATTACGTTATTATTTTCAGCTCTGAAAACCCAGGTTCCTTTAAAATCAGACGTACAACATTCTTTAACATACATTAAGAAAATGCATGCGCATTTCAGCGGTGAAAAACATTTAAATCCATTTTTAAACTGTCACTAGACGCTAAAGCTATTTGGAGAAATACAGATAGAAATAAAATAACAATTCAATTCAAATTCTTAATAAAAGCTAGACACGCGTTTTATTTGCACAGTTCTTTCCTAAATATGTGCGCAGAGATCATAAACCGTAGGGCAAGTATTGGGCTCGCTAGTATTTGCTAAAGCAGGTGCGCACTTACTCCGTCTGTCAGAAGTAAAATCATTACCATAATAAAAGTTCATTACTACGCGTACTCTAGAGGCGCCTCAACTTTTTGCGTTCATACGAAGTCTATATTGAATGATTGAGAATAAGCAACTATGTAATGCTAAAAAAATATATATATATTTTATCAATATAGCAGCATAGTCGGATAGTACTGTGTCTGTAGCTAGCGGCGAGTAAACGAGCAATAACTTTACTCTAAAAACTTTTTTTAAATAGCAAAACAAAATAATTCCTTACCTTTGTGCTTTATTTTGAAGAGTATGTATTTTTCGTTTAAAACAGAATTTTGTCAGTTCATCGATGAATCTCCGTCCAAGCTCCACTTCTATACCTTTATCCGGCAGTTACTTCCTGCTAACTGCTCCTAGCAACAAGTGTACCCATGTCCCCTCCTGCAATGTCCTTTCATAGCAACCAATAACAATAGCTTGACTGGACAGCGCTATAAAAACACTTCACATCGCATACAATATCGGTTCCAGCGTTGATAGTTTAGCAAGGAAAACGAAAAATCTATCACTGAAGAATGAAAATACAACATTAACGAATAGACATGACAAACACTCTGATTACTTGTATTATGACTTACGTTATATTTATTGTGTATATTACATTGTATGAGACATCCTGGAAAAAAGACACATATTAACGGCTTTCTTTGTGAAATGTCAGTACCACATTAGGGAATAATCTAAGACACAGGTTTAAGCAAGCGCTTTTATGCTTATCTATCAGCTAAGCAATCTTGATTTTTGTTTTGTTTTGTTTTGTTTTGTTTTGTTGCCTTAGGCCAAAAAACAACTAAGAATGCAACAGTATCATTCCATAAATCAAACCCATATTATTCTCTGCTAAATCGTTTGCCAGGGGGTTAAGGTCGAAAGAGCTTAAAAGCAAAACACCTGGTACATATCACACATTAATCTCCCACCTGCCAGCGTCACTCGCTGCACAGACAAGAGCTTCTTTTCTGCTTTCCATTTTTCCTGTCTACAGCCCGCACATCCACGCAGAGTGGCCATATTATTAGGTACACTCCTGAGTTCCATGAACCAGACTCAGAGTGTTCAGGCGATGCTATTTAAAGTGCGTAGGCAGGTGCCTAATATAACCGTGATGTCGAAAGAGGCACATAACTCGTACCTTGTCACTGAAGGTGTCCTTGCAGACGATAACCAAACCGAGGTCTACAACCATCAGCGAAGAATAGGTAACTGTGGTTTCAGTGGGATATGGAACACAGACACTGAACAATAGAGGAGTTCTGGCTTTTCCATGCTGGGGCGAGGACCAATGGCGAAAACCGCATGGATTCACGGATCTACCTTGCTGGTGGTGGCAGTGTGGTGATGTGGGGTGTGTTGGCGCAGCACACACTGGGTCCTTTGTGTCAAGCAGAGCAACGTTTGAAGGAGTTGGCATGACCCGACATCCCCGTGGCACGCCTTTGACACCTTGAGTTCATGCCTGGCAAATTCAGGCAGGTAGGTGTACTAGGTGTACAGGTAAGAGGGATTTTTATTTAGTAATATTTACATTTAAATTTACAGCGATTTCACATTGCACGTGATTGCCCTGCTCCAGACATTTCTTTTTAGATCAAATGTTTGATTCGATCTAGCAAAGCAAGCAGAGACAAACATGTGAGGGGACTTGCATTTCAAAACCAGGAACTCAGTTATTATCCTTCTGTGTGCCAACATTAACTTAACACCTGTGTTTGATGGGAACGTTTTCAAGTCAGCCGCCGGCAAGAAGGTTTCCAGAGGAATCTTTTCAACTAAAGGAATGGAATGTCCCTTCGGGAAAAGTTGTGTTTTCCAACAAAAAAACAAAAAAAATACAAGCCACGTAAGCTTGTCTCAACCCAGCACCTCGACCAGTACTGAAACTGGTCGTTATTATTGTTTTTGTGCACACAAAACCAGTCCTGCTTAAACAGAGCAGGCATGCACATTCCCAAAAAAATATATATATATTGCATTCATCTCGTAAAAAATTATGTGACAAAAACATACCTTTATTTGTCATAAATCATGATTTTCCACTTGTTAATCACGATTTGTATGGAATAAGCCTGGGGGGAATTCAGTCTTCTTTAATCGTCTATTACTGTTTTTATTTATTAATTAAATATTTCATTCTTTATGATAATTAAACATCCAGGCTTTGAACAAATATATTTTGTGTCATCTGTTTGATCAAAGTTGCATGAAAAGTGTGAGCCAAGCCCCAAGAATTCTGAGAATGCTGGGCTTGTGTTCTCTCACTTTGTGAGTCTGCTGTGGCAATGAGTGTGAAATCAGGGTGTCCATGGAAACCGGAGTAGGAGTCTTCTTTCAGGGCTTAATGAAACACAGAGAATGTGGTGGATCACTGGCACACTGCTGTGTGGCAGATCCACGGCTGGGGCCCATGATGCAGCGGGAAAACTGGGGGCTGGATTGGAAAAGTGGCAAAGAGACAGAGGGCGGAAGCCCTCTTGGCATCTGATCTGAGCCACAGTGAAGTATTGACCTTTCTCAAAAGATAACTGCTGCTCAGAAGATTACGGATCAACACTCCTCTTGAATTAAAAACATTCAGGGGTATGGTCCCACCTTAAAAGCAGTCAAATTGCGATCTGGTCTGCTGTGTAATCCACATACATGCCGTTAAGACAATGTGCTCCTTTCCATTTAACGTGTGACTCTTGGATGAGAGCTACAAAGTGAAATATACATATTTCCTTTACTCTATAACATAAGATGTTTTAAGTATTAGCGAAATGTAAGTAATGAGTTAAGAAATGAAGAGCCCCCTTTTACTAGTTCTCAGGAGCTAACACTCAGGAGCTAACACTCAGGAGCTAACACGTTTTGTTATCATCCGGTCAGCAGGGCTCTTCAGATACATGTAATGCTGAACGATATCGTTGTTGTCACTGCGTACGAACTTAAGCTTGCGCATGGCGTATTAATAAAAAAAAAAAAAAGGAAACATGGAGGCATGTTCACTGTTGAGAAGTGTAAATGGCTGATATATCTGAGTTTTTGTGAGTATATTTTCCCCTCCTTCTCTGATAGAGTATTAAGTGTTTTTTTTCAACAGTTGCGCAACTAAAAATATAGATAGTTTCCAACAACAGTGTAAAAAATGGTTAACGGTTACATTCCATTTGAGAACATTGGTGGACAGCTTTGCCATGCACACCCCACTAAGGGAGCTTTTCATTCCAAAGACACCTGTTGACTCTGTAACTGGAAGTCAATAGATTTTTATAAAGTGAAATCTAAAGAGATTGGACTGCATATAAGAGCTTGAAATGTGTGTGCCTTGATTTATTGATGCATGCAGAAGTGTATGATTAAGACACTATTGCAAAATAAATATATATGAGTAACTAAGTGAATAAAGATTAGATTTTTGAAAGAAAGTTGTGGTAACGTCCGACAGAAGGAAGACGAGGTGATCAAACAGGTGCGTGATGAGAACTGGCAGTGATGAGAACTGGCGGTGATGAGAACTGGCGGCTTACCAGTGGTGCAAACATTAAAAAAATCCACTAACTCATCCATGTGAAACAGGGAAGTGGCGACGGTCACGGTATTGTCTTCCTCATTCGCGTATTTGTTTTCACATCATGGAGGCCTTGACCGCATCAGGACACTTTTGTCAGGCATCACCGTTTTCTTTTGTTATTTTTTATTTTCCAAAACCCCTGAAGAATCCTCTAGGCAGGACCGGGCTTGCACTGGAATTGTGTGACGCTGCTGAAGGCGTTCTCCGGCACCAGGCATTCGCCACCACGTGAGCGAGCCCCACAGAATCCAGTCAAAACAAGCTGCTCAGCACCACACTGGCTGGATTGAATGCCAGCGTTCCTTTTGGCAGGAACTCAGCCTCTCTGGCAAAATGTCTAAGGGCCTGTTGACACAATGTGAAGAGACTTAGGTCACAACATACCGTACTTATAATTCAAATTACTCCGGGATTGAGAACAGGCGCTGGATGCAGACTGTGTCCAAAATTCAACCTCACAGCACATCATTTTTATTCATAATGATTATCCGTATTGAGGTCAACACATCATATAATCCAAGACATTATAAAACTTAATTTGAACCTGATTTGGATATAGTGCAAAATATAGAAAGGATGCTGTATGTGCACCTGTTTTTATTCTACTCATATAAAGTTAAACTGCTTAGGGAATGAACAGCATTTTGATTCGTACTTTGGCATCTCCGCTACATGAGTAAAGGCACGCTTGAATAGGGCACCCTCTGGTGGTGTAATGCTATTACTAACATCTGTACTTCCGGGGAACTTTTGTTTTGGTTAGCAGATGTCACTGCCAATCCAAAAGATGTAATTACGAATGCAATATCATTAATAAATTCGTTGTGACACGCCGGGGTGTGCCGGGTCCGAGAGATTTTCAGGAAGTCTTTTTCAGACAGACAAATTTTCAGACACCTGTACCATATTGGCGCTAATTTCAAAAGTATTTACCTTTCTTCAGACAACATTGATTATTTTATCAGAGCAGGCCTCAAAGACACACGGGAAGCTACTGCCTCCACCTCCAAGCTTACCCCTCCTCCAGCAGCAACTGCTCCACCATGACCCGGCAGGAGTGGTGCTCCAACCTCAACTCCTGAGGTCCAATAACGTTCCTTAATAACTATTTAAGCAAGCTTCTTTTTTTTTTGCGATATGTATATATATATAACTATTTGTTCATCTATTTAGTTAAGGCGTAATGAACTATTGATATATAGTTCATTATTGATATATAATTATGATTTTGAGACATGTGTATCAAATTTCAGTAATGACAGGCATCAATACCGATGAGAGCAGTGAGTGAAAATGTTATTATTACCAAAATAGAAATGATTCATATCTATATAATAATTTAAGCCCCTGTACTTAAAATACGCATATAATAAACTAAATACTGCACATTTGCATGCTTCAGCCTGAGACATCAGACTTCTTACTGGTCTAGAAGAAAAAAAGTCTGACAAGGGCAATGATGGCCACGGTCAACAGAAACATGACAGAGGAGATGCAGCTAACTGAGCACAGCAGCACCTGAGCGCAGCAGCAACTGAGCGCAGCAGCACCTGAGCGCAGCAGCAACTGAACGCAGCAGCACCTGAGCGCAGCAGCACCTGAACGCAGCAGCACCTGAGCGCAGCAGCACCTGAGCGCAGCAGCACCTGAACGCAGCAGCAACAGAACACAACTGCATTGAGAAATACTTTTTGTAATGACGCTGATCATGCAGGTTAATCGCTTGTCAACAAGAGAAGGCATCAACCGGGAAAAACACACCCAGACGGTTGTTTTCCCGGTCCAAGAAGATCTACTGGACAGGGAAAGTGGGGTCTTCTGTACAAACACATCTGAAAGGTGCTACCGTGGAGTCGGTGAGTAGGAAGTGGTTCAGAACTACTGAGGACCAGACTAGAGGAAGGATTTGAGAAAACATTAAAGAATACATTTGGATATTTTTTATATATATACATTAGGAATCGTTTAATGTTCACTCCTCTATTTGGAATGATCAATTGTGCCAATGTTGTTGCACGATTGCAGGACAGAAGGATTTTAAATAAATTTAAATAAATACATCTGTTAACAGAGCAACAGCTAAAGGAGGAACGAGTGTTTGTGAAATGTACCATCGCCCATCTTTATCCAATTTTGAATTCCATGCCGATTCTTGATTAAATTATAGAGAATGCACCATCACAGGTAAATAACCATACATTTAAAAAGGCGAGTAGGTTAACTACTACATAGAATTCAGCAGATTCCTCTGTGGCGCCCACCCCAATCCCCCTTAAGAGATGCGGTTATTAGATAGTGGGGTGGAACAAACAGACATTGTATCACACTCACTAAAGATCGCATGCCCTGTATTAATGGTTTAAATAAATTTAACCTCACCTTCTAGATCTAGACCCCTTAAGCTAAGTTTTTAAAAAAATTTTTTTATTAATTCAGAACCATCTCAGCAGAACCAGAAAATATATATAATTAAATGTGCTTTTTGGCAGAGTTTCCACGTTTAGTAAGTTAATTTCTAAATTTGACGGTCTAGTAAGTAATTTGAAGGCTGAAGCACGCCCAGCAGTTCAGTAAGGCAGACTGTATAGGGCTCGTTTCAGGACCATTAGCCGTCCACGGAGGTAAGGGTGACTAAAAGAGGTGCGGCAAAGCTTAAATGTCTAAAAACAGTAATGAAGGGACATTTTATAATTCAGACAAAGTACGGAAAAAACGTCTGAAGGTTCATTGACTCTCTCGTCCTCGTGTTAATTCCACTGCGCCAAAGGCTGACAGAATCCTACAGAGCTGTAATCTATTTGCCCCATTCGCTATTTCACTATTTACATTAAATCAACAGTCGTGTCAAACCCAAGTCTTAGATTTGATTAAAAGAACCCAACACGTTCTAAAACACGCTTTTTTAAGGAGAATGAAGAAAAGGATGTTGTCTGGTAATCTGGTGTCCAAATCAACATTTTCATAGGTCTAAATCTAAAACATATTTATTTCAATAAAAATAAAAAAACATGCAAAATATAACTCTTGCAAATATTTTAATTAAATTGATCTGGGTTCTTCACAAAAATATAAAATATACTGTTATGTACAAAATTGACATTTTCTTAAAAATTTCTGTTTTTAATTAAGTAAGTCAAAAAGTGTGTGTAGACCTCACTGATCATATTTACAAGGAACGTTTGTCTTGACCACGCAAAGACACTGTGCGTTTACAGTGAGCTCTCCAGGATTGAGGATTCCCCATTCGACCCCGTGGGTGCTTAGTTACAGTGGGACGGACCCCTGGCCGGTAAGAGAGGTACGCGATGGGGAAGCCTCCGGAGAGCGGCCCTGGCAGTGGGCGGGCGCGAGGACACCGGGGGTGCTGGCCGTAACGGAAAGCCAATGGCGTTGGACTGCTGCGGATTGCTTTCTTCCGTCTCAGCGCTGAAATACAAGGTCAGCGTTAACATCACAATTGGGCTATAGTGGCTAAGACATAGATGTGTAACCAATAGGGTTATTAGTTGATATTCTAAAAGGAAGCCATGCTGTTTTTTCCTTGAGACGGGCACTTGGTCTGAATTGAGTCAGTAAGCATCCTGCTCTATAAACAGCAAAGCTATGTTGTTCTAGATAAGAGCATTCATAACAAAAAGGTGTGCTATTGAAAAGTGTGTTAAAGCAGTTTCACACAAGAAAAGGGCACACCATTGGCTTCTGTGGGATAGGACTGCAGGTTTGAGCACGGGTCTATCAGGATGAGAGTGGCAGATGGCCACAGGTAGCTGGATGTTGGGTTGTCCCTCCTCCGTCTCCAGCACCAGAACTTCTCTGACTGCTTGCGACTCCATCACAGGGGAACCGGCAGCATGGACCTTCACCCGGAGTCTGCGTGCACGCATTTCTAACAACCCACTATGGCCACCAGGGGGCGCTTCCATGGTCAAGGGTGGAGACGGGCACAGGGGAGGGTCGGGTGACGGAGACAGTCTGGAGATTTCAGAGAACACGGCTTCCCTCTCTGGCAGACAAGCTGAGGAAGTGAGAAACGGCATATACACAGTAATCTACCGTAACTTTTCCAAATACTGACGGTTCACCACGAAAATAAATCAGTTTCTCTCTGAATTTCTGCGATTACAACCTGAAGACGAAAGGTAGCCCCAAACCATGAGGCCACCCCCACTTTAATGTTGGCCTTGGCCGATTCCTGCCATGAGTCTAACCCAGCCTCTGGGGCACGAAACTCACCTGGTGGAGTTGGTCGGAAGGAGAAGTCCGGAGAGACCATCTTGTGGTTGCTGCCTGGTCTTCCTCCCCCCTCCTCTTCCTCACAAGTGATGCTGAACCACTGACCTCTTCCCTCCTCTTCCTCCTCCTCCTCATCATCACTGTGGCACACCGTCATCACTTGTGGTAGTCTTTCCCTCTCAATCATCCTCACGCGTCTATCACCAAGAGAGACCCTTACCTCAGAGCAGACTGTGCCAAACGTGATCCCAATTAACAATTAAGACATACCGCTTTCCTAGTATATATTAAAATTTCATTTTTGACAGCACAATCTATAGAAGCAGAGTTCAGAGGAGTATTCTATGCCAATTAGCAGGGCATTTCTACGGCTGAATCAGTAAAACGTTTTGTGTTTTAAATATGTAAATGCCAGGTACTTGTGATGCTCCTCCCTCCAGGCCATTATTTCAGCGAATACATCTTTGCGATCTTCGCCTTCAGTCTCCTCAAGGTCGAAGGGGCTCTCTGGTGCGTGCTTGGGCTGGGCGCAGGGGTTGGAGCAGGAGGCGGGAGCGTGACTCTGGAGGAGGGAGAGCGCGAGAAAGGGGGTGGGGGACGAAACGTCTGTCACAGCCCACCGGTTGTGACAGGATGACAGATAACCGGGACCTGCGGCAAAGCCATCACATTCTAGCTGTTAGTCATGTCATTCTTCATCTGAATCAATTAATCATGGTTACCAGTCGAAGTGTCGCAGATCATTTCCACCATCGGTTCATTTGAAGCGATTAGAACACTAGGGAAGACGGCCCGACATGCTTGTCAAATATTTACAATGTCGTGGTTTTATTCCTTCTTCCAGTGAAGCAGTGTTAAAACATCGTGGGGCTAGATACGTCAAAACATTTACCTTCTGCCTGCATACACGGAGAGCCCGGCCTGGGTTTCCACAGATCACTTGCCCCACCCCTGGAAACAGAAAGCATCCTCTCACTCTCCCAATCACATAATCACAACCGTCAACAAAGAAATATCACTCCGCGTAGACCTCCAGTCGGCTGCATCCAGCAACTGTCCCCGGAGCGGACGGTGACAGGATTGGCCCGCCCCTTGCTCACTTCATCTGCATACAGATGAAGGCACTAGTGGAATTGCTTCAGCCACCGGGACTCTGCCTCGCCGCTCATCATTTGAGTTTGTTTTGGAGACTCACCATGAGTTAGATCGCTGGAGTCCTCGTCCAACGAGGTTGGGTCAGAACTGGCAGAGGCGGGCCTAGACACAGGGGCGGAGACGGGCCTGGAGCAACTGTGTTGGCTGGAGGGTTGGCAGTGGGGTTGGGTACGGGGGCTGGTCCCTGGTCGTAGGGGTGTTTGGGGCCTGGAGTAGGCATGGGCACTAGCGGGTCTCTCCTCTGCCAATGGAGAGGAAACGGACTTTGGAACAGGCAAGGTCGGCGTGCCCCGCTGGGGCTGAGAGAGAGTCTCCATACCTCTTGGCTCCAGGCCTTCGGCGCCTGCCATGTCTTTAATGGACTCCTTGAGCACAACCCAGTCCTGCATGGTGGTGCTGTGGCAACGAGGACTCGTCTCCTCCGCGGAGACGTCGTCCAGGCAACGCAGCTGTGGGACCAGCTCCTTGACCGCTGCTCTGTAGCTGTAGGACTCCGCCTGTCCACACCCACGGCCAACCAGGACACAGCACTGATTACATCACAGCAGTATTTTAAGCCTTCGCTGTTTGTTTGCAATGACAGACAAATTAACTGAAGCCAGTTGATAATTAGAACTCCAAAACGGAATACAAACCAGAAAAACTAAATTATTGAAACTTTGGGGGTTGCCCAGCAGCAGAAACAGCAAAATCTAAATAGATGCTAGACGCTATTATGAAAAAAACATGGTCGACTGTATCCGGTCCAATGCCAGTCAAGCCAGTTTTCTGGTAAAACATACTGCCTTGCCTCACCCCTCATCCCCAAAGCACCTTCTTCCACACTCTCAAGAGCACAGGCCAGAGAATTATTCACACTTTCACGGTGGATCAAAGACTCTTTTATGTTCCACACACACTCATTCTATTTTGATGACCCGGGCGGCCACTATTATCCCTCCTGCTCAAACAGGGCGGAGCAGCAGCCGGGCTGGCCTGGCTCGGGCCTTCGCGGCGCGCGGATTCAGGGACCAAAGTGGAGTTAAACCCTTTAATCTTATCAACCAGCCTCTCTGCCTGGCCCAGCCAATTATCACAGAGTTATCACACAATGGGCAGCGCCTCTGTTCTCTGTAGAAACACAGTGTAATTGACAACCCCGTGTCTTTTTCAGCTTTACTGCTAATGGCACTCATAGCAAATAAGTTTCCGCCTAGGACAGACCACAGTCTCGGTTTGGATTCCTGCAGCACTGGAAATAGCCATTTCGTCTTGTCTGCCTGTGGGATGAGCTCAGCTCAGGTTAACCACGCGTCGCACAGAAATCCTCATCCTGAACGCACATCCACGCTCATCTCAAAGCTGAGGATAAAAGCAGAGGTGCTATAAAAATGACCCCGCTTTATTCTGCGCCATGTAAGAGGTGCAGAGCGCTTTGGTGCGATTTGACGCATTTTCTGCGGGAACAGGAGAAGCCAGGAGGACAGGGGCGAGCAGGGGGACGAGGAAAGGTACCTGAGCTGCGTCAGGGTGTGGGAGCGAGCAGATGGGGTTTCCCTCCAGGGTCAGGGTACACAGCTGACTGCACAGGCCCAGAAACTGCACCTGGATCAGGTCATTCACATTGTTCCCCTCCAGGTCCAGGAGCTCCAGGTGCTCCAGCATGCTGACCTGGCTGAGGTCCGAGATGTCGTTGTAGGCCACGTACAGCTCCTGAGAGCATGAGAGGCCACGGGTCACAACAGGGCCATAAACAGACAGATTTAATACCATGAACCCTTAACACCGAACTACCCTTTTGTCTTTTTTATTTATTAATAGCCATTATATGTTTCAAGGTTACAACTGAAGTCCCTCAGAGACGGCCTGTTAAGAAATGTTTCCAAACAATTGAGTTACATGGCATTTCTGCAGGATAGGACTGGGGGGTGTGAAATGTGTTGAAGCCGTTCAGCCTGTGGTTGAGTTGGCCACACCTTGAGTGAGGAGAGGGAGAGGATCCCGTCCAGGTCGGTGAGGCCACAGCGAGACATCCACAGGACCTGCAGGTGGGAGAGCTTGGTCCCGAGGTCTCTGTGGGGGCACGGACAGCCGTGAGCGGTCACCTGAGTACACCCTGCCCCATGGCCAAACGCTTCATGCCACTCTGAGCTGGACCTCCCAGATGGCAATCACACACCTAGCTGGGCTTGACTTTTTCCTCCCACTGTCTGCATTTTTACACTATTACTGCTGTGTTGGAATCTGTCTGGCAAGTAAAACCCCAGGCTGCCTATGTTCTCCATATAGGTGGATTACCAGGCTTTTATAGACAAAGGCTGGCTCTTATAGGCTGAGATTTATTAGCTATTTCTTTGCACAGGTTGGTTACCACCAAAATATGCTAAATAATACTTCCATGCAAGATTGAAATATTATTGAAAATAGCAGCTCTGGTGTTATTTCTAAATTGCTTCAAAGTAGCCACTTCATGCTGGTTTGATTTGATAATTGAAAAGCCATGTTTCCTTTGGATAGGAACTGAGTGGGCTGCATCTTACCTCACAGACATGATCAAGCTGTTGTTCAACTTCAGTTGGACTAGACTGGGCAAGTAGGCACCTGCGAGATTGAAACATTGCAATTATTTAACTAAAGTGGATCTTCCACACAAACACACTGCTAAACTGATGCAATATATAAAGGATCAGAAGATCAAATTAACGGAGATTCTGTGTGCGGTGCGATCCAGTCTCCCTCACCGATGTTGCCCAGGGAGTTCTTCCGTGTGTCCACAGACATTTCCAGGGAGGTGACCTCACACAGGTCCTCTCTCCCGGTCAAGGTCCGCTTAGGGGGCACACAGAGACAGGAAGTGATGTCAATGTTGAGCCTATTGTATTTTCCCTAGGGTAGAATTATCCTTCGGCGTGTAATTGCAAGCAAAAGAAACTCAAATAAAAAGCTCTAATCTTCTATCTTTAACGGGCACATTTAATCTGACAACCCTTTTTCTTATTTGGAAAAAGTTATATCTGTAAAATAATTTTAACCCAAACTCTTTTAACCCAAAAACAATGTTAATCAATAACTATAAAGATGGCTCCATCTTCTGTGAGAAGAGGTGGCTGGCTTAGGGGGGGGGTCTCGTCGTTGTAAACAGTCGCACAATGTTGTGTGCTTTTAGGCTCACTATAAATCAGAGCGCAGCAAAGATACTGATAATAAATCAACTCTTCCAATCGCTAAATGGCCAGATTCCTTTGTGTACCCAGCAGCCTCTCTTGCATGGAAAAACATTATACTGAAGAGGCAAATTACATACCTAGCAGGTGACTTTGCTCCACGATTTATCAAATTAAACAATATAAAAAATTGCAAGACACACACACAGCGTGAGAGAGAACGAGCTCGACTACAAAAACGAGCAAATATGACCTATACATGCTATCCCAATCTTCCTTTTTGTAGGTTATATTTCAGCATGAGACTTGAGACATGATTATTTCAGTGCAGTATTTGGTGCAAATGGAAAAAACCCAAAGATGTATATTTGTGGACACTGTTCGTGATGCATAGCTAACTAGTTTTGTCACACAACTAAACTTAGCATTGTGATAAATAATGTGCTGTGGAATTAAATAAGAGCAACGGAAGAGTTTCAAGAGAAAAATAAAACAGAAACGGTCTTATATCGGATTAATGCGTTGCTCAGCTGGGAGGGAAACAACAACACCGAAGGATTTAAAAGCACAATAGCCATGCCCCCCCGTGCGTGTAGTTCACTGTATTATGTTGCATGCGCAAGTGCCTTACCAGCTTCTCATGAGAAAGGTAAAGCTCCACCATCAATTCAGGGTCTTCATTAGCAGTGGGGGTAGGATTCATTTGGTCAGGCACACTAAGCTCTGTCACCAATACGCGGGTCGAACCAGGCCGCACCGCCGTCACACTGTCTTGAGGACAAGACATCTTTCTGAAATACCTAAATTGTTAAATATATACATTTTAAAAAAACATGGTTATTTTGAGTAACAAATTCATTCTTTTGCATTTACACAATATTTTTTATAGCTGGAAGAACAGTAGGTTTGGTAGTAAATATAAAAGGACATGAAATCGTTTAAAGCTGACAAATGACGCGACGGTTTCTGGTTAAATGTACAGTATGCGTTAAATTAAAACGCAAATAATTGGTATGAAGATTGTATTGTAAGGGCAAATAATTCCCCGCAATTGTAATTGGTATATGAACTATCACAATCATATACGACAGAGGGGAAATTCAGTAATACCAAAACCGTAACATACCTCTCCGGCCAAAAGTATTTGTAGTTCGTGACTTTACTTTATCGGTAGTTGACAATTCATTTTTGTTTAACTAATTCAACATATCGTGTTATGGTACAATTTATACGATTTGTAACGATATTATTCTTGACTTAATATTTTACACTTTCACATTCAACCCTTACCTTATAAAAAGATAAATATGAAGTCGCGCATTTCGATTATTTCAGAGAAGTCAGTGCCACTTGACACACGTTTGTTTGGTTGACCACGGGTTAGAACTTCCTAGATACGAAGAAGAGTGGCTCTTGGGACATGTAGTTTATAAAGCTTATTTACCCGTCTCCTTGAGGCGTATGGTTGAAAAATTAACTGCAAATATTCCCCAATACTGATCTTGGATTACCCGCATCTAGAGGGTTTTCTGAATTTGTAAATAGTCCACAAACCTAAGTTAGGTCAATAATTAGTTGACACGCGCGCTGAATTATTTGGCTGGAATAAAAACAAACACACACCCCAGAACTAGAAAAGGGAAACCCTGCACTCTGTAGCCAGTTAGCAAACTATCTAAGCGATGGAAGGTGCTTTTCTGTTGGTATATTGATTGACTGGACGTGAAAGAGAAGAATCACAAACAAAAAATGTCCTAAACTTAAATTTATGCAAACCAATTTGATTTATATAATTCATTAACCAAAGAATCAGCCTATTTTCCATGTGAAGTGAAGTGAAGTGAATTGAATTGAATTCGCTACATTTCGACTAATTCGGTATTTCGGCTTTAAAACCGGCAACGATAATCTGTGGAACTGGAACGCCCAATTAAATACTCCGCCCTCTTACCCGCTTTTTATTTGGAAAGAAACTGGCCAATAGAGCCTGCGCTCACGACGGAATGAGACTCGATATCTAAGCGCACTATTCGGGGTAGTTCTGTCGTATGAGGTTGGGCGTGGGCTGCAGCGGTCTGCTTTCCCGTTCGTTTTTCTGAGCACATTGTTCATTGCATTCAGTGAATTCATCGAAAGCAACGAGTGCATTGTCAGTGAAAGTAGTTGTTGGAATAAACAAAATTGACCGCACAACGGGGATCTTCAGGCCAAAAGGAAGCGAGCACCAAACATTGGATTTTTATTTTTTTAAACATTTTTTTTTATTGCCTACGGTTGCTAAAATATTGGCTTCGCTTTCTCCAGGACACCATATCGCATCTGCAAATTAGGAGAATCCTGTTTTTTGTAAGTAGGCTAAATGTGGTATTGTGTTTTTAAAACGGTTCAATTCATATTCCTCAATCATGTTACCAAATGCTTCAATAGAATATTGGAAATATGTGTCAGCTTGGCATCGTCGATTGTTAGAGGTTTTGTTAGCATGGGGAAACGGCGAATCCGCCAAAAATCAAAACACCATTAATGATGTCATAACATAAATGCGACCCACCTTTAGATGTGTGCACTTGAATCATAGTTTAAGTTTATGTAGTTTAACGTGTATGCAACTGGCTATTTTCGAAGAGCCGGTTCGAACAAATTTATGGTTATTCCAACGCAGTGATTTATTTGGTTTATTAGTAGTATTTGGTTGCAAACTTAGTGTGATGCAGCTGAAACGCAAACAAACGTTAGTTAGAAGGCTAAACACCTTCTGTTCATTTTCATAGTTACAGAAATCCTCAACTGTTAACCGTGTCGAAACATTTTTACGTGTAGTTTCCAGTTTACGTATTGTTCCTGACTGCGTCTGTGTCAGTTTCTTGTGTTCTAACTAGACAAGGGTGACGCCCCGTCACAGTAAAATTGAACCCTTGTAGCACTGCGGAAGTCGCATTCCATTAGTCTTCATTTAATGAGCAAAATTTAGATTGGGATAACTTTTAATGTTTAATGCCGGGCCTGGTAATTATTTTGGTTTTGTTACTATTGTTTAATCAATAGATTCTAGCCCCAGTGCCAATCATTCCGCCAGTGCAGGCATCTTGCACACTACTCGTTTTTGAATCACTTCAGAAATGTCGATGTATTAACATTTACACAGATTAACGTTTTTACCGCTACACTGGAGTAACTAATGGAAAAACGAGCAAGCCGATGCCCAGAAATTGCATGTATTTACCTATTCAAGTTACGCTTTCTTAAGCGCATTTCGGTATGTCTGTAGTTAGACGGCGCTTGGCTCTGAGCTCTATCATTTTTAACGATTACGCGCAACACCCCCACAGCGCGCGGAGGCAAATTTAGTAAATATTGGACCATTTCATGCGTCACCTTTTCAGCATCTGGACATACTCTTCGTGCTTAGTGACGGTTCACGAGAACATTTGAAAATCGAATTCGAATTGCATTTAATCCATGCGAAGAGTCTACTGTATTTAGGATAATCCTCATTATTATGATGGTTGATTTGTGCAAAAACCTAAAATGCATTAGAGACCAAGTATGCGCTCATATCCCGTTTCCTGCTTCGTGTGTTTTTGCTTTACTTAATGCATCTTGACTTGTGGACCATTTGGACAACTTGGTGCTGATTTACGTATTACTCTTACTGTCACTCACCGTTGCTTAATATTCATATTTAGGAACGATTGTCTGTTATTGTTAATATTTGTGAGCCTCCACTTATCTTTTTGTTTTTTATTTCTTGGTGGGTCTCCTTTGGCTGTGTTGTTTCTGAGCACATGGAGTTGGTGTCACTCAACAGATTGTAGATGCACTTATGATTAGTAAAAAATACACCTGGCAGAAAATGGTCCTACTTCTCTGCTCACCAATACTTATAACTGAGTTAGATGTTGCTCTGAGTGATGTGTCCTTGAAACCTGGGAAGTGCTTTGCACAGTGGCACGTTTGTTTATTTGTGTAGTAATGGCTGACTACAGATAGGCATTGTCCACCGTGGCGTCTGTGTAAACCAGCTTGACTGTATTAAGCCGAGCTCTGTTTCACATTGCCACTGTGTGTTTGTTGGAAACGTGATGCATTGAGGAGAGAGCGGTTTTCGTCTGCCCTTTTCTCATGACGGTGGGATACTGTGTAGTTGGTGGTTGACGGAGGCCAAAGTGGAGGCATCTCTGGAGGTACTGAAGCCTTTAGTTCAGGACGACTCCTGTTTAGGGTTACAGTGCTGAGGCCTTTAGTTCGGGACGACTCCTGTTTAGGGTTACAGTGCTGAGGCCTTTAGTTCGGGACGACTCCTGTTTAGGGTTACAGTGCTGAGG